>JAEIFT010000381.1:0-256183 GCA_018904225.1 Lordiphosa mommai | reverse complement strand
CAAACCCAAGAAGTCAAAATCGAGAAAAATGTTAGCAGTTGGCGTAAGTAGCTTAGATCGGCGCTTAATCATGGCTCATATACATGAACATGACCTAATCTCTTTCCCTAGTGACTAAGAGAAGTGCATGCCTCATGCTAATTACCCCTGAAGCTGAAGCTGATTGCTATTACCGACATGTTAATTATTAGCTCATAAGTGTACATAGACCTTCCCCCTTAAACTACCCATCCCCCATCCACCCACACACCCTCCTCAAATATTGTTTTGTTTATCAATAAAGTGTAAAGTTTAACAGCCTTTTCTTTTCTTTCTTTCATCTATTTGGTTTTGGCTTTTGATATTTATTAGGGGCATATGAGCAATTCTAGGATTGTCAATTTAATTTCAACATTTTCGGCAACATTTTTTGACACTTAGAAAAATCTGATAGGCAACTGGGATTCATTAAATTCTTTAAAATCTAGGTGGATATTAAGAAAATGTATGTTCTTAACTTTTAGGTCGCGTTTAAGGCACTTTACATCTTCTAAATATCCACTTAGATTTTAACGAGAAGGCAAAGCTAACTTCGACTGTGCCGAAGTTTTAATACACTTGAAAAACTTTACTCCAACTGATTGTAACTGGATAATAAAATATATACCATAAAAAAAAAAAAAATAGGAACATCTATAGTATATTTTATAGTCATATTTAAAATTTTTTCAAATCCTTGATAATAAGATTGGGACTACCATAAAAACAAAACTTTTTTCTTACTAGAACTATTTTTTTGACCGATCGTTCCTATAGCGGCTATATGCTATAGTCATCCGATTTTTGATCAATTTTTTAAGAAATTGTACGAAATAGGACATATAAAACTTTACATTATGTACCAATGATAATTTTAAAAGTGGATGGTGATAGATGGAAAAAAAAAAGTTTTTCAGGAATAGTTTTGACCGATCGTTCAACAGCGATATGTATAGTAGTTTAAAATTTGTATTATGTAAAAGCCATAATAGAAAAGATATACAAGATTGGTGACGCTACGGTGGAAAACAAAAAAGTTTTCTCACTAGAAGTAGTTTTTGATAATAGGCCGACCAAGTGGTTCTATGTCAGCTATATGCTATGGTCATCCATTTTGATCTATTTTCCATCATTTACGAAAAAGCATAAAAAGTAACATGTACCAAGATTGGTGACGCTACGATGGAAAACAAAGGTTTTTTAATATTACTTACTTCTAACCGTTCGTTCCTATGGCAACTATATAATATAGTCATCCGATCCGTCCGGTTCCGACATAATAGTTGCTTACAGTAAAAGAAGACTCTGTGCAAAAATTGCGACTCGTTAGCTTTAAAACTGAGGGACTAGTTCGCGTAGAAACAGACAGACGGACAGACAAGACGGACGGACGGACAGCAGGGGAATTGAACTCAGCTCGTCATCCTGATCAAGAATATATTTATTTATGTGTCGGAAATGAATATTTTTCTATGCGTTGTTTACGAAGCTTCTGGGCAAGTGCATATACACTTTAGTGTATAAAATATAGCATAATATATAAAATCATGACCTTTCATGAAGGTAAAACGAACAGGATAGAATCTATTTATATATACTTATTGACATATACTTAAAATAAGTACGATTTACTTAAATCGGAATTTTTATAACTCTAACGTTTATAGAACGAACGAGATAGAATTTATACCGTTTGTACTTTAAATTTCAATTATGATTCGTAATAAGATTGTGGCAAACTAAATTTGAGTCGATATATTTACAATTTCCCAAAATGTTCCTGAAATAATAGCAAAATTCTTAAATCAAATTACGAAATTCTTGTATCTGAAATTTTGGTCTTATTTTGAGCACTCAGTTCTTGGTTTAAGACAAGTATTTTTACTTGTAGTATTTTTGTACTTGGCGTACTATTGACTCCGATAGTACTTGATTTAAGTACAAAGTTCTCGGGTTTTCAGGTATATTTATATACATTCACCATTAATGGCAAAGCGTTCGTACACAGAAAAAAATGCCGGGATATTTTTAAGCCCTGAAAAGCATGATTTAATCCACGACGGAAAGTTGAAATTTTAAAGCCCGTTTAGGATTGGTTATCCGTAATTGATCCCGTTTGAAGTTGTTTTGTCCGATACGGGCTTGAATGTCGAAGTGAGAGGAGCGAACGGCTGAGAGCAACAGCAAATTCGCTCTCTTGGCTTCTCGCTTTTGTCGTCTGAACAATAACTCTTGTATGTCATTGGGTGCCTAGTCTGAGGCCATGGCGCGGTCGAGTGCGCTGATTCGGGCGTTCTTCGATCCAAGGTCCCGAGTTCGATTCCCAGACAAGGCAAGTTAAAGTAAAGTTCTTATTAATTTATTATTTATATATGTTTCTTTAAATTAAAGAGTATTTAAGAAGAATCCAAATATACAATTATTAATATATGTGCGAATTTATAAGAAAAAAAAAATAAAATTTATAAACTTTTTTTCCGAAAATAAAAAAGTTGATCTTTTAAATCCATATTATTTTCCATTTTAAGAAAGCTAAAAGTGTTTTCTTGATATTTATCAAAAATTTAATGTTACATACAAGTTTTCTTCTTCGTTGATTTATCCAAATCTGACATATTAAAACTGCCGCTGGTCTTCGCAGAATTAGATAAAGCTGGATCGGTTTAAATCAGTTCATCAAAAGCTTATTGACTTTTACCCTTCGTGGCCAAGACTGGGATACCAGCAGACATCTATCTACTTACGAACAGGGATAGCTTTTGATTCATCACGATTCTCTTAAGTCCCGTACAATTTGTCATTATCCATAAGCTTTTCACTGGGGTGACTGAGACCAAAATTATTATTCAACTTAAAGTACCTAGCTCATTACCTTTTAAGAAGTTAAATGGGTAATTTGGACTCAGGTAATGTAAAAGGTGTTCGGCTTTTTAAATACTAAGGTAAGGTAAAAGGTTTACACAATTTGTAGGTACAAATACCTAAGATAAACTACTGCATTTCTAACCAATCTTAAATGACTTTATTTGTGAAATGACAAGAATTGATACGCTTACTAGATTTAGTGAAAGAAAAACCGTACGAACTAAATCTACTTGGCTTTGGGCAGCCGGTTTCAAATCGCTAAACTTTCGACACTAAACTTTTTGTCATTTTTCATATGAAGTTCAACAGTATTAGTTCGAAGTGCAATCGTTTATACGAAAATCACTAGAAATTTCCAGATTTTAAGTCGGCTCTGCCCGAATTCGATATACTCAATAAACAGGGTATTAACTTTAACATTAATGTTATTGTAATAATAATGTTAGCATTATTGTATATAAGCGTGTGCCGACCCCAAATTTATGACAGAAGTATAACTTTTTATATCTCCATTAAATGTTATCCGATCGTCATAAAAATTTATCAGATTACAAGTGTGAGTGTTAAATATGAGTTCGATATCTGGAAAATTGTATGAGTAATTCCCCTTTTTTTTATTGTGGGAGTGTGGCAGAAATTTAAAAATAAACTTGAACTGTGTGCAGACTATAAGAGACAAACTTTAATAGATTTAGCTTTGATAGTTTGTGAGATCTAAGTGGTTTATGGACAGACGCTAGAAGGACTGGGCAAGATCTGATCACCTAAGAGCATTTATTTTTCCTCTTGTCGATATTGTACTTTGTTTTGGCTGCGCTCTACAGTTATTTCTTGGCTGCTCTGCTGCTCCTGATCAAGAATATATACTTTATTGGGATACGAAAAAATAAAAATTTGATGGAAAGCAAACTTATGTTTGGATTTCCTGGTCAAAACGAAACTTTATTTGACTTCCCTGGTCCAGAAAATTTCTTTATACATTTTCTCGCTCGTTTAGAATTTCAGCAATTTTTCTATTTGTTTAAATTTCATTCGGCAAAGAAAAATGCAGGTTATTTTTCATTACGCTAAGCTAGAGTCAAAATATTGTTGACATATTAAGTTTTCCGATAAAATGATGAAAGACGTTGTTAAAGACACTTCTAGATATTGATATCGGCGGTTACTGAGCCCTGTGTGAATAATAAAGTTGTTCTAAGACCGCTGGATCAAATGGCTTGTCATATCAAAACCTTCTGATTAAAGTTTTCAACTTGAATTGGTTACACAATGTACTCAACTTTTTTATTGAGCAAACAGTTTTAAAGCTTTCGAACTTCTCTTTTTCCAACTTCTATTTCCCATTGACTTTACAAAACTTTTTGATTTGGTATATTTTCATTTCTATGTGAAAGTTATTTATCGATTTTTTTTATACTTCTAGTACCAACCCTGAATTTTAAATAACGATTTTTATCACTTCCAACACAAGCGTATTTAGGACCAACTACCCATTCAAAAATTTTACAAATTTTTATGGAAATAGCTGTTAACACTCTAGAATAATTTGTCTGAAATTTTTAAAAAATGGAAATCATATTTACATTATTCTAGCCCATTTCGAGATATTTTGACTGTCGTTACAGTGGAAAGCAGTATCATTGAAGTCTTTGTCGTTTAAATTTTTTCGAATATTGAAAAGAAATTGTTTTGTTATGTTGATAAAGACCTATAGAACACTTTCAAGATTCTCATTCCTTAAAAGTCCCACAGGCACATTTGGTCAAATTAAAATTTTGGCAAAAGCATAAAGGTAATTTTAGTGTTTGCAACATTCAATGTATAGGTTTGTGGAAGACCTGCGAGGAATTGCTTTTACTAACTTCTCAAATATGGGATTTGTTGAAGAGAGTATTTTGAGATAACATACCGACTTTTCTTCAAATTTGGTTGGTAAGACTTTTTTCGGGCTTCCAAAGGTACAGCAACCCAAAGAAGGAAGAAGCTTTTAAACGCTTTTGCCCGATTTCGGTATATGTATTAGAGGTAAGCACGTAAGCAATTTTTCCTTCATGTAACGCAAGATTCACGAAATAAAAATCTCTTGAAGCACAAAATTTTTATAAGCTTTCATGCATGAAAATAGAGGTCACGAATGATCACGGACGATCAACCAAACCCGAATTTTTGCATGGAGAGACCTGTATTCTATCATGAGTGTCTTTTTGTATGGAGCAGCTGTGAGCAGCGGATTCACGAAATTAATAGCAAATCAGTTTTAGGAATAATATTATTAAGCAAATATAATAAAACAAAAATTTCGTGAATACCGCTGACTTATATTCACGCATGAATCACGCATGGATCACGAATGTACACGCACGAAATGCAGTGTTTTCTCACGATCACGTCGTGACACGTTTAAATTCACATTACACGCGCAGCTCTAATATGTATACAACTTTTTTCCCAGCTCACTTTTTTGACGACCCCTGCTTTAAAGTTTCAGGTGGCCATTCTAAATTTTTTCCCGTGGGATTTAACTAAACTGAACATATTTATAAAATGAATAAAGGGTCCGAAAAAAAGGTGATTTTTGGGAATAAAAAAAAAAAACTACCTTTTTAATTGTTTCAAAATTTTTAAGAGTAAAGTTATGCATATTTTAAGAATATACAGCGAAATTAAAAAAAAAATAATTTTTTAAGTTATACACGATCTCCGACGGCGCGAAAAAAAACTGCGCGTCACTTCGTGGATGAAATTTAAAAAAAAACTTAAACTCGTTAAACGATAAGATATTGTACGTACCATGACCTACGATAAAAAAAAATCAAAATTTTTTTAAAATAAGTCGAATTTCACCCAAAATTTTGGTCGTTTTTGGCCTGACAAAATTCGATTTTTGATCAGATCAACAAATCGATAGGTCATGGTATGGAGAACTATATAAAGAACATTTAGAAAAAAATTCGGTCCAGCAAATTCGGAAAATACTGTTTCGAGAAAAACTCGTGAATGAAACTATCTAGCTAACGAGCGGCTTCTCTTTAAGTGGCTATAACTCAAAAACTATTTGAGATATCGATTTGAAATTTTAATATGTTATTTTTAAAGGTGTAATCTATCGAAATATGAAAAAAACAAATTTTTTTTTAAATTTCACACTAGGTGTGGCTAAGATCTCTGATCTCACGTTGTTCTATAAACAATTTTTTCTAATTCAATTTAAAGTAAATTTAAATTAAAGTCTTTATTTATATCTTAAAATATTCTAAAACTTTTTAAAATCTTAAAAAAGTATTTCCGTACTTACCATACTTTTGATACCATTTGACACTTGTTTCAAGCACAAAGTACTTGATTTTGTTTCATTTCTGGTACTCACCACACATTGAGCATTGGAACGCGTGGCGTTGCCTTGATCGTAGTTCATATCCAGGGTTGGCTGCTCTATCACCTCCTGTAACTTTACCGTCTTTGGCTTGGTCTTATCCTTATCCTTTTCCGCTTTACCAAATAGACCACGCTGCTCCGCTCTGGTTATTAAATACTTCTCATTCAAATGGGTCAAGGTCTTACGTCTGATTAAAGACAAAAAACTTCCTGTAGTCTGTTGTTTAATGCAATTATCCTGATTGATGCATATATCTGGCACCACATCCAGCACAAATTCATCTATATCCGGTGTGACTATTAAATCGATGCTATCCACTCGTGGTAGGGGCACAGCTGTCGTTGATGCCGCCGACGCCGCCGCCGCTGCTGCAGTTTCTGCCTCCGTTTTCCTTTTATCCTCGGCGGACTGTTTCTCCTTTTTACGCGGTGATTCTTTCGACATGGCCGCTGCTGGGATATTAGCCGCCTCTGCTTCAGCTATGGCCTCTAAGCGTTTCATTTCCTTATACGCATTACGATGCTTCTCGAGGGCCAATTTATTTACCATTTGAACGACATATTCCACCATATCCTCATTCTCGGTATTGACAATGGAATGCGTTTGATAGAGCACAAATTGTACCTGAGGACGCGACATGGACATCGTTAGGGCCAAGAGTTGTTCCTCCAATATGAGAGCCACACGCTGACGACCCTCATCGCTGACCTCAGATTCGGTTAATACCTCCAGCATACTTAGATCTCCACCCCTAGAGCAGATAAGATCTATGGGATCGGAGATGGCGCTAAAAGAATTGGGCGGAGTGGCAAAAATGCCGACGACGGTGCGAAAACGATTGGATTCCATGGGAAATGAAGTGAAGGCATCACCAAAGAGACGTATATTATTCACACCTATACTTTCCATATACCGACGATATTCCTTAAGACTTGCCCCTGCTCCATAGACATAGAAATTATTCACACGATTAATGGAGTAGTACAAGGCGGCCAGATAGGCGGTCGAACGGGGTGAACCTATATGGGTTTGCAATATGTCACCGTCTAGCTCAAAGTAATCCGTCAACTTGGACATAATGGCAGGACCAAAGGTAAAGTTTTTATCCTTAAATGTAGAGAAAGAGTTAAATGGGAAGGGAAAAAGTTTCCTTTTAGCATTTCAAATAATTTCAAAAAGAATGGTTAAAAAACACGGCAGTTATTTTTTAATTTTCAGATTTAGATAAAAAGGAAACTATTTTCGCCTATTAAGTGTTCACTTACCTGCATAATAAAATAATGTTTGGTCATCAGTTCCGATTTGGTAAACTCACTACGATCTTTGGGTATACAGGATATAACCAAGGGACAAATATTATCCCATTTACAGTGCTGTTCCAACAAAGGTTGCTCATCGTCGGGTCCATGTACAGTAAAACCCATGTCGGTAAGTATTTTATCTGCCTCAGCTTTGTTTCTATAAGAAAAATCGGAAAGATTTGGTGGATAAAGAAAAAAATCGTCGTTTTTATAGCAACTTAAGTCCTTCGCTAATAATCGTAAGAAAACGCGCTAAAATCGACATAATAGCGAAGAACACTTTATTTGAGGGGTGGCTAATGAATGCTGCTACCAAAAAAAAACCGTAATAGCTTGTGTACTGTGTGATTAAATCGGTAGACTTTCTTTGTTTTATTAAATGTTTAAAATGTTTTAAAATAAAAATCACAATTTAACTTTTATTTATAGAGTTTTATTTGTTTAATCAAAAAATAATCCTTATTTTTTTCAGATTTATTTAAAAATCATTAAATAACTTTTATAATAGATTTTTATTTCTTTACTCAAAAAATAATCTGTTTTTTGAAGCTTAATTTAAAAATCCTTAAATAACTCTTATTTTAGATTTTAATTTTTTTTTAATCCATAAAAAATCATAAGAGGGATTCCTGAAAGTGATTTGCTTTTTGATTTTGATTTGATTTTATTCGACGAACAGCTGTTCACAGCTGCTCCATACAAAATGTGCAGTGTGCCCAGAAAACGTAAGGATTTTATGGTCATACTAATAGATTTAAGAAATCAGCGTTTCTTGTGGTCGTATTCTTCGAAAAAATTATCTGTCAAACTTATCTGCTTTGTAACATTCTGAAACTAATTATTAAACTATTATTTAAGAGGCTGACAAAATTGGGTTTACACTTTTTGGGCGTTTTGTGTTTAGCCTTTGTTTACTCACGCCAATTCAATCACTGTTCATGAAAATAAATCAGTAAAAAAGGTCGTTCCGTAACTGATTTTGATTTGCTTTCATAAAAATCAAAAGCTAATCACTTTCAGAAATCCCTCTATTATTTCTTGAGTTTTTATTTTAAAATCCATAAATAACTCTTATTTAAGATTTTTATTTACATTAAGCAAAAATAATCGTTATTTCTTAAGTTTTTTAAATAATGTAAAAAATTAATCGATATTTTTGAGAGTCATTAAAAAAAGTCGAAAACTTGTAAATCTTGGTGCAAATGGACAGAAAAGTCATCTGGGATTGGATTTTAGAGTTTTATTTTTTAATCAAAAAATAATCGTTATTTTTTCAGATTTATTTAAAAATCATTAAATAACTTTTATATTCGATTTATATTTCTTTACTCAAAAAATAATCGGATTTTTGTAAAAATCATTAAATATTTACTCTTATTTCTGATTTTTATTTTAATGCTCAAAAAATAATAGTTATTTCATGTGTTATATTTAAAAATCCCTTAAATAACTCTTATTTCTGATTTTTATTTTTTTGATCCATAAATAATCGTTATTTCTTGAGTTTTATTTTAAAATCCATAAATAACTCTTATTTGAGATTTTTATTTATATGCTCAAAAAATAAACGTTATTTCCTAAGTTTTTATTTAGAGACACAGAGAAAATGAAAAATAATATGTAAAAAAATAATCGTTATTTTTTCTAAAAAAAAAAAAAAGAGTTATCAAAAAAGTCGAAAATTTGTAAATCATGTTGCAAATGGACAGAAAAGCCATCTGGGATTGGATTTCTCACCCTCAAAGAGTGTTTATGATTTGATTTGAATGATTTTTTTGAAAAAAAAAAAAATTGTTATTAAAATTTAAAAAAAATTATCCAAGTTTTTTAATGTAGCACCATTCATCAGCCGCCCTTTACTTGCCCGCAAAATTAAGTCGCCCTGCCGAAATTTGTGTTTAACCCACCTGACCAGAAACGGATTAATCCAGCCTGTGACCACAGGATTGGCGGCTGCTATGGCCACCTTTTCATTTTGCAAATGTATGGGCAACAGCTGGGAGAGACGTAAAGCACCCACACGTATGCGCATACGTGAAATGGAAGCGGCTAGACGTATACGATGCTGCCACAGTACCGCAGCTAGTTCTAAAAGAAGATCCGAAATAGTAGGGTTTTATTTTCCTAGTTCCTCAACTTACCTGTTACCTGGGCCTCTTTATACAGTTGCGCCTGTAGAGGCTGATCTTCTGAGTTGCGAGCCTTAAACTGACGATCGTAGAGTTCGAAAAGCATTAGCCAAATGCGCTGCTCATCTTCCAGGTACTATGGAGGAAAGAAAAGCTGGAGTTAAACACACGAGCAATTTGATGTCAGTGAGTTTTAAGACTAAAGGTGTTTTTTCGTCAAAAAGTTGTTTTATTTCACAACATTCCTTTAAAGAATGGTATCCAAACGAAACTAGGACTGTTATTTTTAATCGGTATAACCGAAACTGGAACCGTATCAATAAAATAAATATTCGCAGGTTAATAAATCTGTAAAATATGCTGAACCCGCTCAGCTGAGATGCCTATAGCCTAAGCCACCTCAATTATATAATTACATGGATTTCATGGACGAATCCTCTTTAAAGCGACCTCAACTATCTGAATTCAATCAACCAATTGTAAAACATTAAACTTAATGATACACAGTTTCATTAAGCATTTCCGTATTTTCAGTGATGGTTGTATTTAGGGAATAACACCGTAACCGGAACCGATAACCGAAATAAACTGCCTCGTTTACCGATACCGGTGTATCGCAACCGGAACCGATATTAACATTTTTTTGAGAACCGAAAACCATTTTTTTATTTTAATGATATATAATTATTTCAATATATATTTTTAGATTTAATATTAAAAAAAAAAGTATTATAAGTAAAACCTAAGACAGATTTTATGTTTCCAACTGTTATAGAGTGTTTTACTAGCGTATTATGGGCTATATAAAATCGTAGTCTTACAGTATGGGTTAAAATCTAACCAAATCGGCAAAGGCAAATTTTGTGGCATATTATTCTGTAATATAATTTTAAAAATTGTGTTCTGTTTTTTATAAAGATTTAAAAATAATAAACTTAAAATTTGCTTCGTTATTTCGCAAGACTAGAGAATTCATTAATTTTTAGGTAGATTTTTTCTAGGAGTGGGAATACCATTCCAAATTGTTTGTCCAAAAATAAAAAGACAAATCTGTAGTAGTTTTTTTGGCATTGGCATATTCTAAGATCACAAATTTTTAATTCTATAACATTGATCAATTTTTTGGATATCTTAAAAATTTTTCAATATTACAAAAAATAAAATAGATAGAAATAAAAATCTGGTACCGTATCGGCCGTAAGCCAAATAAACTAAAAACCGTATGAACCTTTAAGCTATATTCTTATTTCGGTACGTTTCGGAATTAATCCCTGATTAAAAACAAACCGTATTAAAACCCCTGATTCGTAATAAACCTAACCATAATCCGAACCGGTGTCTCTTTGAAAATGATTTACAAAATACAAACCGCAAATGAAAACGAATTGGTCATTTCATCAACGTTTTTGATTAAGATATTTTTGGAAAATGTTGAAGTTTAGTGGTTTTTTCCAAGGCTGCAAACCGGTCCGGAACCGAACCCCTAAGAACCGGTTCGGTTTGGTTTTCTTGAATTGGCCGAACCGGACCATGAACCGAACTTTCTACATCCCTCGAACCTGAACCCAAACCGAACCACTTATTAAAAAAAGGTTTGGTTCACAATATTAAGAAATTTTTCAGGCGAAAGAAATTCTCGATATGTTTATTAAAAATTCTGTATTCTCTAGGATTGTAAAGAAGGGAAGTTTATAAGAACAATAGAATGCAATGGACCGCTGTCAAATATAAAATCTATTAATGATGTTATAAATTCCTTCGAAAATTGTCCAAGAGAACATACATCGAAAATAATTTAATTATTTGGAAAGGTCTTTAAAAAAAATTCTTCTAACTTAGTTGTACGAGCACTTAAATTCTTCTTTTCTTAGCTTTAGTAGAAATGAACAGTTCCAGAATGATATACAGCCGAAAAAAGCTATCCGGACTTAAATCAATCCAATCAATAAATTTCAGTTGATGGTGAATTCCAGATTTTATGAAACCAAAGTACAATCAGGTTCGACTCGTACTTGAAATTTTAATCCGAAGTTCGGGACTTGAATTAACTTAAACAAGGCAAGGTCGCCTATATTATACATATTATAAAATAATAGATGATCAAATTAATTGAAAATCGTATAAATTAATCGTAAATAAAAGCTTCATATTATATTTTTTTTAAGTGAACTGAGATTCAAACCAAAACCTGGGATTCAGAGGATCCAGGAACCGATCCGTAATAATAAAACCGAAACGAACCTCTTCCAAAATTTCGTAGGTTTGCAGCTCTGGTTTTTTCTTTTCTGATAGACGTTAGTCGGGATCTCAATATTTTTCGTGTCCAGATATATATTTATCGGTTACATTCCTTGTTCTGATTTCACTGACTGATTTTTAAAGTTTAAAAAGAATTTCGTAAAGATATTTTAGCTCTTATAATAATTTATATGAGATTAAAAAAAAATATTGAAGTTTATTAATGTAGCATCATTCATCAGCCACCCTATAAATCGTTAATAATAAAAAACTTACCTGTTCATGTTGCTCATAGAAACAAATATCAGTCAAGGCATTGGTCAGCACCACTTTATCTAGATCAAAAAAAAAACTGGTTTAGTAACACCATCAAGATATATATTTTTGTATTACCCACATCGGAACACATCATAAATCAAAGAGTAAGCCAATCTCATCTCATGCTCGTTCTGAAAATCCACTGGTATGGGTGGCTTCTTCAATAACTTCACCGCATTAGCTATAGTGGGCAGAGTCCAACGTGCTCCCGCTTTTAATTTGATCTTCACTGTGGTGGCATGACAATATTTCATATTTCTACTACGTCTACCATTGGGACTAACGCCGGGTGTTATAATTTTGGTTATACGTTCCGCATCAAAAACCGGTTTATCCTTTTTATTAATATCATGTAGAGAAAGATTCACATCTCCCGAATCGTTGACATGACGCTGAATCTCCAATAACATATAATACATCTTATCCTGCCATTCCTCATCGCTGGGTAAATAAATATGTTTGGTTTTCTTCAGTTTCTTACTTTGCTCTTTGAAAATCGCGGGATAAACGGAAAAGATATCCGCCAAACTAAGGAAGAACAACTGATTTGACATGGCGACCGTGAGCAACTGAGTTGTCGTCGACGTCGTCGTCGTCGTCTGCCCCCCCCTACAAATGACAACTGTTTGCAATTCGATTCCATTCCCATTCCGTTCGTGCTTAACACCAATTCAATGCTGTAGTTATCTATCCATTTCGTTCCCCTGCCACAAAAGCATGCAACGCCACGATGCACGCCACAAAGGACAAACGTTACGTACCCTTCGGTTTTTTTTATGCATCGTTGCGATATCATCACACTTACCTTTTATTTTTTTTACGGTCCCAGCACGCGGCCATAAATTCCGTTTGCCATATTAGGCCATACTTTTGGGTAGCTTCGCATGATTTGCCACTGATTGGAATTCGTCTCCCATAAATTGCCAAATGTCACTGACAAACTGGGAGTGGGGCGGGGGCGGGCCCCCATTCACAAATCTCCAACGTGTTTGAATTGATTAAGCAGAGAGAGAGGAGAAACCCCCCCCCTTTGATGAAGGAGAAAACGATTTGGCCTAACATCAAATTAGTTGTCGATTACCCCAAAGTTTTGTGTGCGAGTGTTCTCTGGGGGAGGGAGGGGGATGGAGGCGAGGTAATTTTTATATATTGGCCTAGGTCAAATATCGATTAAGTCAAAATGAATTGAATGTCAATTTGATTGGCATAACTGGGCTGGATTGAATACATTTATTTAAAGGGTTTTGTTTTTGTTTCTTTCGGATTGGCCTTGACAACAGCCAAAAAAAAGAGATGGAAAAAATTCCATCATCACAGAAAAAACATTGCTAAATAGAAGGGGAAGTGCCCAGAATTAATTGGATGATTTATGCAAATTTTTTACATCTTTAAGGAATTTCAGAATAATAATTTTTAATTTAAAAAACTTTTAGAAAAAAATATGTCGGTATTTAATTATTCAAAATGATTTTGAATCCGGGATCCAAACCGTTTCTAAGCCGAAGCGAATCAAAAAAACAATTTGTTAGTCTCAAAAATAACAAAATTTTAACTTTATCAAAAAAAACGATTATTTAACAAAAAAAAACGTACCGAACCCTAACTTGTGATTGTAAAGCTAAGCGATAGGCAAAAATTTGAAAACATAAAGCTTTTTAAATTCACCATTAGTGCTATTTTCCATAGACTATCAGTATAGAATTTATATGTTTTGCTAAAATATATGCAAGTTTATTTAGTTTGAATTTAATTCTTTTTTGCTTTGAAAAACTTTTTCTAAGCTCATCAGTACTTTCTATCAGTTGGTAACAAATAGTTCATAGTAAAAGTCATATCAGAGAAGAAACTGTTTGAAACAAAACTTTGCGTCTTCTTTTTGAAAGCTCTATTTCGATCATTTTAGTTTATTAGGCGTTAAGAGAGTTCCTTGCTACATCTAGATGATGAAGAATATGAGTACTTTTCTCCCAAAAGGCTATAAATTGCCATCATTATATAACCTGGATAAAAATGTATATGATTATTTATATTTTAATAATTTTTAACATTTTGTTTTAACTAATTTTTACCTCCTTTCACACCTTTAAAAAAATTCGGCAAAAATTATGCAATTGTATCTTTGGTCAATGACAATTAACCATTTTCAAATATAAAAGTGGTACCCCAAACGAAAAGTATATAAAATAATTGAAGTTAAAAATTTCGCAGATTTTATAAGTCGCGGTTGCATTTTTAGAATCAGAAAATTTGATTTGTTGAGTGTTGACATGCCAGCTATTGCCATAAATTGAGAATTGAGAATTTTAGAATGGGTAGTTGTCCCAAAAATGTGTGGGTCATGGGGTCGAAATTGCTTCTCTCAACCTTACCCATATTTAATTACATTAAATTTAATAAAAAACAAAATACTTACCGTCCTTATAAGGTTTATGGTTGAAGTTTAACAACTAAAAGTATGTTTCTTTTAGGAATATTGAAGTCCACTATTTCAAAAAAAACTTATAATGGTACTTATCTGATGTTTTCTTTTTTATTAACCTGTTCCTTAAAAAAAAACATATCAATCATATCTAGACAAATCAAACCAATAGATACGTAAAAATCTGAAATAAAGTTATAAATAGAATTCTTAAATAGAACAAATTAACAACTATATTGATCTCTTTGCCATTTCCGTTCCACGTATTCTGACCAGGGATTAATCTCGAAACGAATATCGGTTCCGGTACGTACAGAAATGAAATTAACAGTTAAAGGTTATATTTCGGTTTTCAGTTTACTTCGGTTTTCGGTTCCGATACGGTACAGATTTTTAAGTCGGTATACCAGTACGAAGGCAGGTACAAGTAAAGTTCTTTTTTTATATTCAAAAATTAAAATTGTTTCAAGATATCCAAAGAAATAATGAATGAAATAAAATAGATAGATTTGAGTTCATACTATAAGACTAATCAATATAGCCCATAATACTCAAAGATCTATACCACTTCTAAAAACGCTCTAAAACAGTGAGAAACAAAAATCAGTATTATATTTTCCATACATTACCTCTTTTAAATATTAAAACAATATTTTCTTATAGTAGGAAATAATATTTTTAAATTTGATGTCGAGAAATTTTCAAATTAAACTTCAATTCTGAAATTTGTCTTAATATTTTTAACATTTCTATATTGAAGAGAATTATTCTAAGACTTAGAAAGTCTGCACTAACAAAGAAAATATTCCACATTTTTTTTCAATGGAACAAAAAATTTTATTTTTGTAATTTTTTAAAATATTGTAATATGTTTGGATTTTTCAATGAATGGAGGCACCAAATACTTTTCTATGAATTTTTTTTCCGGTAAAATAAACATCTCTTCATCACTTGACATCTTTATGCTTTGTGTTTTGACGATTGATAGTTGCTTCATATGCGGATCAATAGCCGTATTGTTATCTTAGCTAAACGATAAATGCATGACGAGTCGATGGATCTGCGCTGCAGATGCTTGATCGTGCGTTCCCTCAGAGCTGATTGGAAAGAGTTATAGAACCATGTACCATGGCTTTCTTTCCATTAAACACACGATAGATTTAACGATAGATAAAAAATAGATATATATCTCTAGGCATAAACAGAACTCAGTCATTCCATTGGACTAACTTTAGCCCTTGTCCCCACACAAATCCACACACACACACACACTTACACTTACCCACACTGGTCACATCGATCAATTCTAATTGAGTTACCTTATCTGAGGCATCTATTTCTTTTTTTTTTTTTGCGTGACTATTCAACCATGATGACGCCTGGCTCTTAGCGGCTATCGGTACTTCTTGCAAATGGGTGGTGGGTAGTGGGGCTAGACAGAAAACAAAAAAAAAAGATAATTCAACGTCAAAGATAACTCAAGTATCATAATTAAATTTTTCCTTCTCGCTGGGGTAAAGCCACCCTGGCTTAGAGGCAAGTCAACGGTTATCGGGGCGGACAGTTCTTCCTCCATCATAAATTAGGTTGATGTATAATTTAGGCTTTTTTTAAGTTTTTTTTTGTGTTTTATTAAGAAGCATATTTATTATATATAAGATGTATGTAATACAATAATTTTTTGTTTTTTTGTTTTCGGGTTTTATCTTTCTGGTTGTCTGTCCGGTTTGGGTGTTTTTTCCTTTTTTTTTGTTTTATTATTTTATATATAATCCATATAAAACACTGAGCTACAATACAAATATTGTGATAAAAACTTACAACATAACCTTTAATACATAAAAATACTTGCGCATAGTCTACAAATCGTATCGTTTTAGAGAGAGATTTTTATGCTGCACGTTCTTCTGGGGCTGCGCTTGCTCACACAAAATTGGATTTACCCTATAAATGTTTTTTTTTTTTTGTATCTTTTGCTCGGTGTAGAAGTAGAAGAAGAAGAACGGGTTGGTATGAAGAAGCGAGACCCAGTTGGGGGGCGGGATGAACTGAACTGAACTGAAATTGGCTTCGCCCATGTGTGTGTGTGTGTGTGTGTAAGTGTACTGCAGCAGCGTTAATTACAATAGAAATTATGTTTAGATTTTAGATGTATATAATATATATATATATATATGTATTTGCATAATAATTATAATTATAATTAATAAAAAAAGAGACAGACATAGAGAGAGACAGAGACCATAAAATACATATAATCAAATCAAATTTTTTGTTTTGGGCCGAGTATTTTTTTTCTTTTCTTTTTTTTTTGGTTCGAATTTTGGGTTGTAAATTAAAGCAAAAATTTATAATTAAAAAATATTACATAAAATAATGTTTGCTTGTTTATGTATGTATGTATGTATATATGTTATAAGTAATACAATTTGTTTTTCCCATTATTTGCACACATGAATATATATATAAAAAAACGTTACTATTTGCAATCAATATACACATATATATGTATATATATAAAAAAATAAACTTAGGGGGTTTTGGGGCTTCCTTCGTCCTTTCATCACTATATATATATATATATATATACCATTTAAGCTTAATAAATTTTGGAAGAGTAAACAATACCATCGAGTTTTGCAATTGTTGCTGCATATTTATGTGAGTGAGTGTTTTTTTGTTTGTTTGTTTGTATGGCTGTGTGTATTTATATGGAAAAAACTAATGGTTAATGCGTATTTTGTATGCTGTTCTACACCTTCCGTTTTTTCACTCTCACTTTTTATCCTTCCTTCATTTCATTTCATTCGAGTTCTTTAACTAATTTTTTATAATTTTTTTTTTTCTTAATATTTATACGTATAAACTTTTATAATTTTATACTAAATGTTTTTTTTACCGTTTTTTGTTTTTCTTTTTGTATATATAAAAAAAGATGTCCAAAGTTTTTACGTTACGTTACGTTATTGTATATACGTTTTTTTTTTTGTGTGTTTTTTTTTTTAATCTTTTTAGTGGATCGTTCTTTTTGCCTGTTTTTTGCTTTACAGTTGTCCTATGTTTTAAATGGGATTGGTTTTCTGTGTTGAATGCTTATATATGAGCGCAGCGCCTAGCTATATAGGGCCTTACTATATAGTATCGTACTACATATGTATATATATATAATGTGTGTGTATGTGGGTGTTTTTCCTTTCCATTCGTTTATATATATTTCTATATATATGTATACATATATATATAGATATAACTAACGGGCGCTTTACTTTGTTTCCTCCTTCTCTTTGTTCTCCTCGGTCGATTCCTTCTCGTTCGACTGTAAGAAAAGATGATGAAAATGAGATTAGTTGAGGGTTTTTTCAGATCGGTTACAGTTGGAGATATGCTTTAGGAGATATGCTAAACCATAATAAGCTAAATATCCGATGTCGATCGGGTCCTATATTGTATTTTCATATTTTTCTTTTATAAAATTCTAAAACGTTTTCGTTTGCTGGTTTGAAAGAGTTTATACCGATGTTCTGATTTTTATCGGGTTCTTTCATTTTAGGTTTATATGGAAATGTTTTAAGCGGAGATCTTTTGACTGTGCCGAAGTTTTATAAAAACTTCCAATGGAAAACTTTTTAATAAAAAAATTTGATACCATAAAAAAAGCTTTATGAAATAGTCATCCGATTTTTGAGCCTTTATACTAAGATTTGTGACGCCTGAATAATAAAACCAGTTTTTTACTAATATCAATTCGAATTTAAGTTCAAATGGATAAAAAAACATTACCGACTTCGGAAAACAGTCTTCCGGCCGTTTCCGACATATTAGTTGCGTGCAAAAAGAAGACTGTGTGAAAAACTAGTCGTTGGAAAAGAGTAGACGGAAATAAGTGTTGAGGACAAGCGGAAATAAACGTGTCGTCCTGATCAAAACTATATATAGTTTAGGAGTCGAAAGAATATTTGGGTGCGTTACAAACTTCTGGAAAATTAATTTTCATCTTGAAAACAGTGTTTGAAAGCAAGTTGAAAACAGTGTTGGACAGTGCGGAGATAAAAGTTGTTGGAAAGTAATGTGAGCACTAGGATTAGGATTATGTGAGCATTCTTAAGTTGTTGGATATATTTTTTGAATCTTCGCTTTTAATTCCCCTAGTCTTATCGCATCGCCCATTTTCCGGTCCGGTAGGCACAGGTTGTTCCAGCTTTCTAAAAATCCTAACGTGTTGGAGTATTTCAAAAACAGATATAGAATCTCCAATACCAATATTCCGATAAACTTCAGTGTGCCCATTCCCTTATTTAGCCTCTTTGGCGTATATTGGATATAATTTTTGCATTCAAATACCTTAAGCGTAGTTATATATTACCCATTATCTTTCAAACGAAATTACGGAATTTTTAATATATTGAAAGAATGGTAATAAGTGCGGAAAAATGGACCCCCTAAAAAAATTGAGTCCCGGTCCGACACTATTGAAGGGTCGCCTACAATGAGCCTCAACAACTTGGGAGTCATTGAATTTTGCCTTAAGACATCAACAATTTTTTCATTTGCCCGAAATCGAATGTTTCTTTTTCTTGATTAACCCATACGAAATCGTGAACCATTGTTATTTTTCTTAAGTAGAAAACTAAAGGATTTTTGCATATTGGTCTGTTTGAACTCAGTGTCATTCCCTTTGGATCGACGAACATCTACTTCCCTTTCTTTTATTTTTGCCATACAAATGTTTGACTTGCACAAAGTTTTTTACATTGAGTGACCAAAAAAGAAAATTTCATTAAAATTTAAATTAAATGAAAAAGGGTAATCCCAATAAACAAAATAAATACGTAAATAAACGCCCTTTTAGGCCGGCTGGGATTTTTAAAAATTTGTGAATTTGTTTACAAGTTACAAGTTTTTTGCGTCATTTTAGTTATCTTTTGTTTTTTTTTTTAATAGCCAGTGGCCAGCCAGTTGCAGTGACTAATTAAGTGTGTTTTTATCACTACAGTCGAGCGCAGTTATATTTTATGAATAACTTTAACGATAAGCTGAAATATCTCAAAGTCACCGTTTCCTTTAATGAAAGATGAATACCATATCTTCAAGTATTTTTGAATTAAAGGATTCTGTAGAAACAGTAATTTTTATGTAGTAGTTTAAGATTTCGCTCTGTTTTTTGTTTAAGTAAACGTCATCAGATTGGAGCATGTAAAAAAAATAAATTTTGAACTTTCTGAGTAGGTTTGCGAGTGCATTTCTATTTGGTTAAATTGTAGGCTCGTTTCTTTTGAAAAATGGATTAAAATGGGGGAATCCCTCAACTAGTTATAACATATAATGTGTTGAGTAAAGAATAAGTTGATAACATTTATTGCGAATTGGTTCACAGCAAATTTAAACCACCGGTAACCGAACCACGGTTTCGTTTCGGTTCCTTCAATCCACTCACATTTCCGAATTCCTTTGGATTTAATTCAAACTAAACTCCTAGAAAACAAAGTCATTATTCAAATGTACTTATTACAATAAATAAGTTCAAGCTTTAATTAATCAATCCACAAGGTAGCCGATGTACATCCTAATAATTGTTGTTAAAATGAAACAACCCGAAACTCATTTCGTTAGCGGTTTTTGCTTAGGTTAAGTAATTTCGAAAAAACACCGGTTCGGTTAACGAGCACTAAATTGCGGTTCGGTTTAGAACAGGTTCTTATCTCTATTATTCAGGAAGTATTGAAACCAAACAAATAATTTAAATTGATATTTTTTTTTAACCTTTTAAACATTTTTTATTACTAACTTGAAAAACTTTACTCCAACTGATTTAACTGGAAAAATATATATCGGATATAGATATCGATATTTAAAAATTTTAAATCATTGATAATAAAAAATTTGATACCATAAAAAAAACTTTTCTTAGCAAAACACATTTTCCGACCGATCGTTCCTATGGCAGCTATATGCTATAGTCATCCGATTTTGATAATTTTTTTCGAAATTATGTGAAAGCATATAAAACTAATATATACCAAGATTGGGGACGCTACGATAAAAAACAAAAAAGTTTTTCTCACTAGAACTAGTTTTTAGACCGACCGTTTCTATGGGAGCTATATAATATAGTCATCCGATTTTGATAAATTTTTCAGAATTGTGTGGAAACATATAAAACAAATATATACTACGATTGGAGACGCTACGATGGAAATCAAAAAGTTTTCTCACAAAGACTTATTTTTCGACCGATCGTTCCTATGGCAGCTATATGCTATAGTGATCCGATCTTAATACATTTTTCCAGAATTATGTGGAAGCATATAAAACTAACATATACCAAGATTAGTGACGCTACGATGGAAAACAAAAAAGTTTTTCTAACTAGATTTAAGACTGATCGATAGCATCCGATCCGGGCGGTTCCGACATATTAGTCGTGCGTAAACTGTGAAATAGCTCGATAGCTTTAAAACTGAGAGACTAGTTCGCGTAGAACTTTGGTTCGTAGCTACTTAAATCGTTGCAACATTTTTGCTTCTATTTTTGTTGAATTTTGGAAAATCGATGAAAATTTAAACATATTTGTGTTTATTTTTGATAAGGAGAACGCATTTTATTTATCATGCTATTTGATAGGTTAATACATAGTCGAATGGGTTATATTCACTATTGTAATTAGAGTTGGGGCGGACCCGTTTTTTCGGGTTTTAAGACTAAAATCGATAACGGGCCGGCCAACCACAGAAGAAGAACCCGATCCGAGATCAACTACAGAGATCGGACCGGAAAATTAGGAAAACAAAAACCCAGCCCCACAGTTAGAACTGTGATCCTTCATATGTCCTCTTTTAAATATACCTGGCCCTATTATTCTTCCTTAAGTCATTTTATTCGAATTTGGATTTGATTTACAAACCGTATCTTAACTATATATTTCACCGATTCAGTACTGTATTAATAATTTTTTTAACAAAATAATGAGAAAATTATATTTTTAAAGGGCCGATTTCTAATCTCCTACATAGCACTATATGTCACATAATATGTCACATTTATCTGACACATTTATCACCTATATAGTAGATGAGAAGTCGGCCCTAAGTGAACATTTTGGAAACAGAGGGGGGTCCGGTTCGGGTGTGGTTTATGCAGCGGTGGGCAACTGAGGTAACTGAGTCGCACAGGCCATTGCTTCGCTTCGGAAATAACAAAAACAAAATGCATACAATGTCGGTGGATGATCGCTACAAGCAGACGGCAGCAAAAACAAAAAATATGCTATGTGCGCGACCGAGACTTGAGCAGACAGACGGTTGCTATACTCGAACCTCGCTTATTAGGGTTTTATTTGTTTTTTTGTCGATGTTGGACTGCTCCCAAACTCAAATTTCCTTTTTCCGGATCCTAAAAATCCAAACTAATCAAACAGGATTTGCCACTGGACCGCATTCTTGCCTTGAATCGCCCCAATTCATGTTTGCAACTTTTTGAAGAAAGAAGCTTTGTAAAAAATAACGTTTTCGACTGTTTCATTTAACTAAAATGAACAAAACTAAACTAAAGAACTTCAAAAACTAACTGAAACGATTAATGTTTCGCATCGTTAACAACAGTTGGCAAAGGATAACGTGGTAAATGCTGTTTTGATGCTCGCCAAAAGCTAATTTTTGGGTCTGCTGGCGAACATTTAGTGGATTTTTATTTGATATAATATTTTTTTAATTTCTTTGCACTCAACTTGTACCTACAATAGCTAAAGAGAGGGCAGTTATAGGGGGATATAAGCTCGAAGCACAATGAGGTCAAAATTTGTCCCATTGTGACCTTTTTTGTAAAGTTCTTAGAGACTGTACTGAAGAAGGTCGGCTATATAGGCAGATATCCAAGGGAAATTTCAATCAAAAAATCTTTAAAAAGTTAAAATTGGCTGTTACAGCCGCCAAATGGGGCCAAGCCGAGCTTCTCTCAATCTCAAAAAAAAGCTTTAATTACCAGTTAATCTCAAGTGTTCTACAAGTCGCAAAAACGAACCAAATCGTATGGGAATAGGATCATTTTTGGGGTCGAAAGCGATTTTTAGAACACCTAAGGGAATATTTAAAAAATTTTTAATCCCAAGAATTCTACAAAGACCCATACGATTTGGGTCCTTTTTGTGAATAAACTTCAAATAACACAAGAAATCTATGAAAATGTGTGTTTAAATTACCTTATCCTTCTCCAACTCCTTCTCAATCTTATCACCCTCTGGTCCTTCCTGCTCATTTGATTTCTCTTGTTCGCCTCCCTCCTTGCCTTCCTTAGTCTCGGGTCTAAAAAAAATAAAGAAATTATTTAATTAAAATCCACAAAATTCTTCAAACTTCATTTACTCACTCTGGCTTGGGAATGTGCGCATTCAGATCCAGCTTCGTGCAAATCTCATCCCAATCGGGGAAGCATTTGTCCTTCATGCGCGACACATGTCCAATCAAATTGGGACACTTTTCGGTCATATAGTCGCGCAATGGATACGCAATATCCTTGGATAGATAATGCAGCTGCGATAGCACCGCAAAGGCAACCACATCCAGAGTGGTTGGCTCATCGCCAAAGAAGAATGGCTTACAGTCCAACATCTCGCTGAGCACTTTCAGATCATTTTTGCCAAATTCCTCAATTTCCTCGGCACTGTGAACGCCAATGCCGTGAGCCTTGAGCTTTTTCGTACCCTGGAACCACTTGTGGTGTTGAGAAGGGTTTGCCCAAAATATGTGTGTGTGGTGATTTATCCACCAACAAAGTTACAAACAAAATGCAGGCACAACGAACGAACGAACGGGTGATTGTTAGGTGGGGTACAATTACAGTTAGAGTTTTAGAAACAATAAATTGAAAGAAAAAAACAAAAAAAAAACCATGCAAGAGTTAGTGATAATTTGGGTTTATTTTTTTTTGTAAGGGGGGGTTTAAATTTCAATTGCAATAGCATAAACAATTAAACGGAGGATTTATTTATTGTTTATGCTATTTCTGTCGGGGTAGGAGGTGCAACCTAATACGCCACCGTTTTCTGTCAAATCAAATGTTTATTTACACAAAACAATTCCAAAAGCAGTCGCAGTTTCCATTTTTATAAAACAAACAAAGGCTTTTGGGAGGTTTTAACTACTTGAGGTTGGGATGGAGAGAACGGAAGTGTACAAGAAGAAGAAGAAGAGGGATTTCTACTTTTTTTTTTCTAGTTACCTTGCGACCAAATGTGATTTTGAAAAAGAAATTCAAAATCGAATTGGGCAAACGCAAACCCAATGCATGCTGCAAATTGACCTTGTAACCCTTCAGAACATTATCCGGATACTTGGCACGCCAATAGAAAATGATCCAAATTAAATGATTCTCCAGCATGGCAATTGTTGCATACGAAACATTTCGCTGTTCGGCAGTTAAACCGGCATCCAGATTCTTTTCATATTTGGCCGACAATTCCTTGATAATAATGGCCGAATCGGCAATTTCCTCGCCATTTAGCTCAATGAAAGGCAATTGACCCTTCTTGGAACGGAAACGCATCTTATGATCGACATTCTGTAAAGAGAAAATAAAATAAAATTTAGTTTAACTGCCGGACAACAGATGGCGCTTTGTTCACATACACTACGAGTATATGTAAATACAGTGGGCAAAAAAAGTATTCCCTTAAAAAAATAAACTATTTTTAATAGAGTACAAATTTTTTTTTGTCATTTTTATGACACAACACTTCCCATTTGGTTTTGTGGCTGGGGGGAACCCGCCCTTTGTTGCAAAATGCGGGTCATACCCGCACAATTCGCTAGATAAATCAATAAATATATTTTTTATTGTTCAATTTATTTGCAATCTGTCCTGCTTGGTACAAATAAACGAATTTTATGAGCCAGCATTGACGTTAGAATATTTGAAAGTAAGGCTGGGTTCACACTGTGACAATCTTTCATTGTGAATAGCTTGTCATTTGACATTCAGAACAATACAACCATGAAGACTTACTAGATTATCATGTCTCATGCGTCGAACAATGTGAACTCAGTCTAAGGCTGGGTTTACATTGCCTCATTTTGTGTCATTTAGAGTCAAATTCCTATTGTTTTCAACAGGGTTGCAAATCGGTTCTGAACCGTACCGTACCAAACCGTACCGAACCGCTAATTCGAGCTCGTAAACCGAACCACGAACCGACGTATTTTTTATTATACCGAACCGAACCCAAATCCGCAAATGAAAGCGGTTCGGTTCATTTCATGGATGAGTTTGATATCGTCAAGCGCCTTCTTTATGACACTAATTATTGTAAATTTAGGTTATTATTATTATGAAAATCAACGATACGAAATGCCTTGGATAATTCTAGCGTTGTAGAGTTTTTCGAACTACCTTTAAAAGGACTGCAAGTTGTCGGGTTGCAATCGGGTGTTCGCATCATCTGATTTTGTTCATCTCCTGCAATCGGAATTGTTGCACAAACTTCATTTGGTAGTGTAACTAAATCTCACTTAAGCAAGAGATATACTTTCTACTGAACTTCTTAACGTGTTAATGTGGGTTTGCTCCAAAAACCATGTTATAGACCGAACCGTTGGTATAAAACATCCATGAACCACTGAACCGAACCAGTCTTAATGTCCGAGCGGTATGCATACCTTTGTCATTTTTCATTTTATGATCCAATGTAAACCCCAGCTTTAGAACTTATTTCCAACACTGTACTCCCAAGTAAATTTCAGTAAAGAACATTGATATTTTTATACAGAGCCGAACCCCGCAGAACCGGTTGGTCTCGGGCCTCAAAAACGACCCAAATCGTATAAGAATATGGTCGTTTTTGGGGTCGAAAGCGCTTTGTAGAACACATGGGATATATAAGTTCTTCTTCGGTTAAGAAATTTAATCGAACTCGAGGAGCTGATGAGTCTGGTGGATTTTTTAGCAATGGAAAAAATCTAAATATATTTTTAAAAAGTAAATCTATTATAAATGCGAGCAATCACAAAGACATGGGAAAATTCCAATCAGAATTGACATTTTACGATTTGAATAGCGTGTTCCGCTGTTAGGACCACCATTTTAAAACAAAACCCGCCAAAAATTGTCTTTAAGCATACAAGCCGACTATGAACGAAGAAAGAACGAGGAGATACGAAGCATCACTCATTCTAAAAATTGAATCAGCAAGTAAACCCTCTTTTCAGCTGTCCCCTCGGGATTATAAAAAACAAAGACGAGATTCCAAAATTTTTGTATGAGATGTCACTTTTAGTCAAGTATAACCTAAACGACGCAAAAAGTGAACGACAACGTCAGCGTTGGTTTGCAAAAATCCGTTACGGAAATTTTAAGGCCGACCATTGGAGGCTGATGACAATCAAATTTTAACAATGATTAATGCAAGCCCTCATTTACGTATTTAGGGGTATCCTGGAAAACTCTCGAGGTTCTAGAGTCAGTTGTTTGCAAAACGCTCGAAAAATGCGTTGATCTCATCTTGTTAGAAGGTTTGTGTCTAAGATAATGGTCCATTTCATTAAACAGCGTTCCGTCTCTCTCAATCAACATTTTCAAATTATTTTCCGAATAATTATTGAAATACAAATTTAATTATAACAAAAAATAAAATATTTTATGATGCATTTTATCTAGAAAAATAATCTCTTTACAAAACACACGAGAGTTTAAACTACCCGATAGAGATTTCCGTTACTCTGAGTATTGGTGTTGGGTGGGAATTTGATAGGAAGAGATTTCCGTTACATATTAATATGTTTAATCCGAGACTAATTTCGATTTTCTATACGATTGAATTGCTAGGATATCCGACATTTTGCTAAGATAATCCAATAGATATAAGCGTTTTTAAGATGATTACGGTATCTTCTGCATTCTTGCAAAGATAACTCTAAGGCTTTTACATATATCCGACTTTATTTTTAGTATGGAACTTAAAAACAGTTACGGTTAAATTTTAAAGAAGTTTTCTTAAGAGAAACAAGTAAGAAAGTCGCTCAAGTTCGACTGTAATATACTAAGTACTTGTCAAAGTTTGTATATAACTGATAACTTTTAAAAGTGGGATCACACAAACTGTTTAAGTGCTGCCCATCACAATTGGGGCCAGTGCTGCCCAAAGTAATTACTTTTTTCGCTAATAACTCGACTATCTTTCATCTGATTGGGAAATGATGTATGATGGATCGATAAGTAATGTTGATTGAAATATATGTCTAGAAGGTTCGAACAGTCCATCTTTAAAATTGTGGGAAATAGTTAAGTTTTTTAAATAGATAAAGTTTTTTTCAAATTCCGGGGATGGCAACTCTACTATCGTTCATCTGATAGAGAAATAATGTTTGGTGAATTGATAAATAATGATGAGAGAATAAATCTCTAAAAGGTCCGAACCATCTTAGTCCAAACTTGTGGAAGATATGAGATTTTTTTTTGTTTTAGTTACAGATAGGAACAATCAGAGCTAAACTGTTGTTTGTTTTAGGCCTTTTTTTGTATATATTAAAAAGATTGGTAGCTGAATTCCCTTTTTTTTAAATAGAATAAAAAATGCGTTTACTCACACCTCAACGCATACTTTTATAGACCGCTGTAGTTTAATTGTCAACCGTTAGATGGCGCTCATGACATACATAAGGCGCGCATACATACACACACACACACACATATGTATGCCAGGCAGCAACCACCACTGTACCAAAATACTGTACAGAACGAACAACCGAACCGAACCAACACCCAACACCCACCCCCAACAAGGAAAGGAACAACTCGCACGCTTCAACGCACACACACACACACACACACGCATACAAAAATTTGAAATATTCCAGTACCGCGCTTCCAGTGTGTACACGCTCAATGCGGTACAAGTACCGTTACACACATAAAACAATAGCAAAAGTGACAGTTATGTCCGGTGGTAGATTTTTTTTTTTTTTTGGTTTTATGTTAGAAGAAGAGAAATTTACATAATAAATAAATAATTTCTAATTAGACATTGTTTATATTGTAAGCATATAATTTTATGCTTCAGAGGCGCAAAGGGTGTGGTACACATACATATGAGAACAAAGAGAGAGAGAGGGAGAGTAAAATATGAGAGAGAGAGATTTCCAGCATCCAGGCTGCCAGTTTGAAAAGGGTGGAGTCGTTTTGCCGCCGCCGTAGCCGTTGCCTTTTAATTCCAATGATCCACAAAAAAGTCTGCCTACTCCAAAGCAAATGTTTATTTTTTTTTTATTAAATCATTATGCCAATTAAGGCGGCGACGGCGACGCTCAATTTTCGCTCAGTGCATGAAACACATGCAATTATGCAGTATGTGCCGGATACACACCCTTCTCAACAAGCAACAGAGACAAGAGAGAGAGAGAGAGAATGAGACTGCTGCCAGATGCAGTTCAGTGAGTGAGCACTAACAAAAGCTGCTGTTGTTTTAAATGCAAATATGCGGTTTATTAATTAAAAACAAAAGCAAGCGGCAGTTTGCAAACTGAAACTCCATTTCCTCTCACACACATACAAACATACATACATACAATATGTGTGAAGTAAGTACATTTGTACCTACAATGTACAGTTGCAGTTCGATTTAGCGTTGCCAGACTAACTAAATATTCCCTCTGAATGGCGCGACATATTTGAATTAATGAGAAATTTATTTGTAATATGCATCAATTGCGCGACCGACACTTGGGTATGCCGGGAATGCGGGCCAGCGCCTTAATGGGCGCCGCCGCCGCCGCCTTGGATTTATCATCGCTTGTTTACCCACAGCAGCGGCTGGGCTGTGTGTGTGTGAATTGTATACAAAATGCACTCAAGGGTGATTAATGCCACACTGAATGGTAATGTCAAAGGTCTGTATAGTTTGTTGAACTCTTTTTGGCGCGTTATCAAAAGCGGAACCCATACCCAAAATGGAAAGTGAATGCGGGACTTGTCAATCATAATAATTGTTTGTGTCTCTTTCTTTACAACATATGGAGGAGGCCTCAATTAACATTCCGCAGTCACTCAGCCAGTCAGTCAGTCAGTCGGCTCATTTTTCTTCAACCAAATGTAATTAATAAGATTAAACAACAACAACAACAACAACAACAACTGCGTTGTTGTGCGGGTGACCGCACCCATTTCTGCTCCTCCTTGCACATATGCACATACAAGTTTTTCACTCTGCGTGTGTGTGTGTGTATATAAATATGAAAAAATATGCAAACCGCATACAAAACAACAACAACATATGAAAAGCAAAAGCTAAAATGGAAGTCAGTCGTTGACACCCCCCCTCTTCCCTATTACAGCTACTTAACGGTCGCCGAGATAAGACATACCGAAGAGCAAAGACTTGAAGTTAACCGGGGGGGGGGGACACATGTGGGACAAGTGGGAGGTGGGGGGGAGGTAAACTACATCAATTTTTATTAAAAGCAATTACAAGCTGCAACAAAGACAAAGACCAGACCCAGACCCACTGAGAGTGGAGTGGAGTGTGTGAGTGTGGTGCAAAGCGGAGAGCGAGAGCAAGAGTTAAACAGAGAGAAATTTAACGCCAAGTGCAAAATTTGAAGCACGACTTCAACTTCAGTCCAGGGGCTTAGCCTTAAAGGGGGTCAAGATCAAAGTTATTAGTTAAGTTTGTGATTTTGAATAACAGTTAGTTTTTCATAACTCTTGAAAAACGAAATATATTATATATATTATATATTACACTGAAAAAATATCAACTGAAGAAATTTTTCAATTGAATTGAAAGTGGTTAAGGTTCTTATTTGAAAGAAACGATTAGAAGATTCGGTGAAAATATTTTGGTATTCGACTAAAGATAAACGACTTTATTTCGGCACTTTTCATTCATATAAATAAGACAGCTTTTAGAACCTTTTAAAAGTGTTTCTATTCATATGGAGTATTGTGCTGAAATAAGATTTTATCAGTCATCCCATTTCACTTTCGAATTGATTTCAAACCGTTTTGGAGCAATTTTTCTTAAAATCCCAAAATGTTTCGAAGTGAAAGGGGCTGGGTATGTCACTGGAATGGGAATTATTTAAATGTAAAATTACAGACATATCTGCCAGCTTTTCATATCAAAAAATTTAAGATTTCAAACGGTTTTGTCAAATTTGTATCTAAATAATAATGTTGAAATGTCTTATGGGAATAAAAAAAAAATGTCTTTATAACGTTACTTATTGGGAAAAGATTAATTAAAAATTCAAACATTTACACGGAAATGAACTGTTAATTAGTTTATTTTATTTGAATTCTTAGAATTTTATTTGCTCTCACGAATGGATTTTGAAGATCTTCATTCCACTTGTGCCAAATTTTTGTGACTTATAACCGGGTTTTGGACTAGAGTTGGTTAATAACTCTTATATTGTTCCTATACAAGGTCTTATAGTAGAATTGTGAGATTAAGGAACCATAATTGAATTAATACTGAATAACTAACATTTACTTCATTTAATTTTCCACGTTTAATACAACTAGGTACTAGCAAATCGAGTATAAGACCTAATATAAGTACAATATTGTTCTTTGATAAGAGTTTAAGTTATGATTTTTCAAAAAATTTCAAAACTTTGATTTAAAACACAAACAATTAACGTAGAAATTTGTTATAAATTCGAAATAGGATGATTAGTTCTTATTCAAATTCTTAGTATTGACTTTTATTTGAAATAATTCTAAAGAGAGTTGCGCAAAATGCTCGCAAACGAGCTCATATGTGAGCAAAGAACGAGTGGTACATTATATTTTATTCGTAAAACATTCGAACACGAGGATGATAGAGAAATAATGTTGTGTTGTATGTGTTTTTTTATAAGAAGCGCTAGTGAAACGAACTACACTCGGAAATTATGCCTTTGCGAGAGTTTTGTGGGGTTTGGTCCGCTGGGATCCAACATAACCGACGACTTATTTAAATAAGACATAGCTTAAGATTTAAATACGCTTTCATTAGTCTCAAATCTACTTTTATTTTATCAGAATTGATGAAAATTCTTGTCTCTCAAAAAACCATTTAAAGAATTAAGAACAAATTGTATCCATTTAAGTCAGAGTTCTTATTTGGTACATAGCGCTTATCTGTCACATAAACTTACATATAAGTGGGTTCTAGAAGATGAAAATTCGGCCTTGACTCAGTCTTAAAAATGTCAAAGAAGTAAAGGAATATATTAGGCATAACTCAATTCCATTTGCCCATTTCGTTTCAGCATTATTTGCTTGAATTTGTTAATGGAAACATGACTGTTTACAATATCGTTATAAATAGATCTTAAGCGCTTTCCCTTAATTATAGTTTTAAAAGTCCGTTGGATTGTTCAAAAAAGGAGTTGTTCACTAGGAATAGGAACAAGTGAATGTGTTTCCTTTCAATTGATCTTATATGTTCCGGCACTCTTGATCTGTGACTTTTGTTCCATGACTAATGCTCAGTAACCTGATCTCTCAGTTGAATTACTCATTATTTAAGAACAAAAAAAACGGATCAACTAAAAAACGGAGCGATTTGAGTAAGTTGACTCACTTTTGTTTTTTTTTTTTTTTAATACTTTCAAACGCTCAAAAACGACCAAAAGCGTATGGGAATTGTTTCGATTTGGATCGATAGCGATTTATAGAACTCATAACACTTTAAAACGAACCCTTAAACGTGTTTCAATTAAGCATCGCAATCAATCTTCTAGCCCTTCATATGTTTCACATACAAATCATACAAGCGTTCGAGGCAAATAAGAATTAATTAATCTTCTTATTAAAAAGCCTTTCCTCAAACTATTAGATAGTTTAATTGTATTTTAGGCCAGCTCGTTTATTGTTCGGGTTTTCAGGTTTTAATTTAACTAATACGGGTTATATAGACTGATTCGTTAGTAGTTTTATTATTTTTTTGGATAACGGGACCAGAAACCAAGTGGATTTTAAGGCTCAAAAACCTGGCTTTACAATATCTTTAGTAAACTGTTGAAAACGTAATGTTCATCTGATACAATCTAAGCAAGATATTTATAATTGGTTTATCCCCTGTGTTCCAAAAAACGCTTCCGACCCAAAAACGTCTCAAATCTTTTTTAAATTGGGTCGATTTTGGGAGGGAACCGATTTGTGGAACATTAAAGTTATAAGAAAGATATTGGTATTGGTACTTAAAGTCCTGATTTGTTTTTACCTTTAAGTCGAAGAATAAATTGTTTCCTGGAAATTTTGAGCAAGTTCAAACACCATTAAAATTTTTAAAACTTTGGAGGAAGTTTCATAGCTACAATAAGTCTAGACTCTAGTATAAATAAATGGTTTAAGGTTTAAGAATTCGATCTTCTTGGTGATTTCAAATTGTAAACTATTTTTTAACTGTTAGTAACAGATATGCTCGTTCAATTTAAACATTTTTATATGTTTAATTTGGGAAAAATGTATATAAATTGTTTAAAGACGCGTATATATCGATTTCGTTCTCCTTTAAGGGAATTTCAGTACTTGATCGTGCCAGTCTTACCCAAAATAAACAGTCTAAGTGTATTTGTGTGGCGAAAGCTGATCAACCATATTCTCAATTCCACTTACACAAAAGTCATGTGATTTAGAGACCAAAATCTGGTCCAAAAACCGGTTTTAAATCACACATTTTTGTGAAAATGAAATTGACAATATTCCATGTGTTGTACAAATCGTTTTCGACCCAAATTGTATGGGAATTGGGTCGTAGAACACATGGGTGTAGCTATATAAGATCTTAAGGTAAATTTAAGCATGCAATTTTTTCGTAAAATTATATAAAATCGTTATGAAAGAACCATATTTTCTATAATGGAAGGAATTATATTTATTGAAATTTTAAAGCGAATAAATATATCAAACATATGATTGTTCTCTTCGCTGTTTTTTATAAACTGATTAAGACATTTGGCTTTTATAAACAAAAATTATACTTTAGAATGGAGTTCTATAGAAATCTGAGTCTTTAAAGCCGATTGAATATGTATTAAAATACTATATAAAATGTATATGTACCAGTAAATGCCTGCTTAGTGTTATCTTAGTCTGAATTCAAAGATCTCATGAGTGTATTATCTTTTTTACAGTTTTTTTTAAAGAATTATCTGTTTGAATGAAATTTTTTTCAAGTCCTGACATTAATGAATGTGTTCCTAGCTATCAAGGTATCAAATGTCTATTTTTCGAAAAGTTAGCTACTTTTTGTAAATTTTGTTATCGTTAATTTTCACTTCCTTCTGTACTTTAGGATTTATTTATCCTCCTAGAGTCTTTATATATGATCAGAATGGATCCGAACTCTAATTGGGGTTTTTTTTTATCGTTATTTCCCACTTTCTTCTGTACTTTAGCATTTACTCAACCACCTACAGTCTTTATATATGATCAGAACGGAGTCAAACTCTAATTGGGGGTTCTTAAACGACAACCCTACTACTTTAAACAGTCTCTATAAAGTTCCTACTGACTTAAATCCTAATAAGAAAAAATACATAATTAAAATTGTATGTGAAAAAGGGATCCTCGTTCCTATATCTTAAACAAGAGGTGTCTACAAATCCACACAATCACAAATTTATGCTGGTATTAGTGTATTTCGTTTGTTTTTGCCAAAACACTCTCTGAGAGTCAAGCTTCATATGTGTGAGCATAAAAGTAACTGTAAAACAGCGTTTGTCAACAAGAGCCAGGTGAAAAAGTGAATATAATGCGACGAAAAACGGCTCTGACCTACTTCATCAAATGCTGGCAAGCTATTAAAACATTTTTTTATCGCTTGGCAACCTTAAAAAAAAGTTAATTAACTTCAAATAAAATTTGAAATTATTGCAGTTTTTTTATAATTTTTAAAAAAAATTCTGGACAGAAATCCTTAATTTGTGAGAACTGAAAAAACTAGTTATTAAATTTATATCTCAAACTCATTAAAAAAGCTTTGAATAGTCGAAATAAACTTTAAATTTTGGGTTTGAAAAAGATTTTATCAGATGATGAAATTGTGCTACCGTTATTCGTGTTCCTTAGGCAAATGCATATAATATTGCCTAATTTTAGGGGCTGAGAGTTGAGGGGGGAATTAAACCTAGTTTTTGGGCTTAGAAACTGCTAGGCCCGGCACCCCGCCCCCTGCCCCCACACAGGCCTTGTTTACTGGCTACGCCCATGAGACTAAATTTCGCCTGATTGTAGGCAGCGGCGTCAGCGTTGCGTCGGCGCACACACAAATTTTATGTATACGCTGTTTTATGTGTAGACAAAATCCGGCCAGGCTACAGGTTCAACACACACACACACACACAGCAAAAAAACTGGAAGACCCCAAAGAGACAAAGAGAGAGAGCCAGAGATACAACGGTAGAGAGAGAGAGAGAGAGAAATGCTAAATGTATCCCTTTTTTCAGGCGAGGCAGGGCAGGTCACTAAAAATCATGGCGGTGTCTCTTACTCTCCCCTCTCTCACGCACCAACTCTCTCTCTCTCGCAGGAGGAAAAAAATCTGTACCGCAAATTAATTGTTGGAAATTTCCTTAAAATATGTTTGAAAAATTTACCTCATACTTGAGCCCCACCAAACGCAGCCAGGTCTCCACTTTCAAGCAATATGGTGATAATGAGGGCAACAGCGGAGTCCTGGAGAACTGATACAGATAGATGATGTCCTTCTCAAAGTTGGTCTTGTGCACATTGAATTTTTGTGCGGGTGGCGCCTCCGATTTAGCGGGTGGTGCGGCCGCAGCGGCAGCATCACCATCTTTCTTGGCCTCACCATCGGCGGCCGCAGCATTTTCTTGAGCTGACGCCTTGGCCTCCTCTTTGTTGTCTTGGGCGTTTTCATTTTCAGCAGCCGCAGCAGCGGGAGCAGCGGCAGCCGCAGCAGCAGGCTCGCTAGCAGCAGGTTTTTCCGCCGACTGCTCCGAGGCTGGATTTTCTGTAGACGCAGCCACTGCAGGCGTTTCCTCAGCGGGTATTTGGGCTACTTCAGTTGCCATTTTGCTGGTTTTTTTTGTTGTTTTTTTTTGTTTAAATTTCTTCTTTTTTTTGTTGTTTTTAAAGTTGCGCTTCAGCTACACTTTTCCTTGTTCGCAATGCAATGCACATACACACACAGAGACAGAGAGCGACACACAACCCACCACTACTATTATATACTTGGTACTGGGGTATTTCAGTTTTCAACAAAATGCACCACACAAGACAGACGGTTAATGCAGGATACTCTCGGCTCGAGGATAAACTACCGCAAACACCAACCAGACGCAACCGCTCACAAAACAAAACTGAATGCAGAGTTCGAAATTGAAAGAGAGCGCGGGGCGGTACGCCTACAACGATTAATTATCGATAAATGATAAGCTGCAGTTGCTGTTAGGTTTAACAGCAGAATGTTAAACATTTTTCAACTTTATTTAGGTAAAGTTAAAGCAATTTGCCTTAAGTTTAAAATATACGTTTATATTTTTTTATAAGCCTCCTAAATGGCGCGTAGTTAATCTAACTTTCCAGACATATTTTGGCCATAAAGCGTACGTGGGTTGCTATTTAAGTTTCTGGCCTAGGTCACTTCTAGCCATTTTAGGACCAATTGGCCTTTTCCCAAAAAAAATTTGGACTTTTATCGATAAAAGCTCCATACAACTCTTTTATGTGTGACCACGTTTGATATCGATTAACGATTAATCAAAAACTTACCTCGGCAGAAAAATGGAATTAACTCGTGAAAATTTTCGTGCAATCATTTTTCACAACTTTCGACGTGGATTATCACGACAAGAGTGCAACGATGAACTTAAATCTTTGTATGGCGATGAAGCACCATCCTATAGCACTGTGAAAAATTGGTTTAATGAATTCAATCGCGGGCGACGCTCGCTCGAAGACGAAGGTCGTGAAGGTCGTCCAAAAACAGTCGTTGTGCCAGAAAACATTGATGCCGTGCGTGAACTGATAATGCAAGATCGTCATGTGACATACCGTGAGATAGAGGCATCCTTGGGCATTTCTTCCACCAGCATACATTCGATATTGCATGAACACCTGGGCGTAAAAAGGTTTGTTCTCGTTTGACAATCGCTCAAAAAAAGGCTCGTGTGGATTGGTGCAAAGAAATTTTGAAAAAATATAATCGCGGTGTTTCAAAAGACGTTTATAAGATCGTCACAGGTGACGAATCATGGATCTATGCTTATGAGCCCGAAACAAAACAGCAATCGACCGTGTGGGTCTTCGAAGACGAGCCAAATCCAACGAAAGTCGTTCGTGGAAGAAGCACTTCGAAGCAAATGGTCGCCTGTTTCTTCGGTAAAACTGGTCATGTGGCGACTGTTCCGCTTGAGCAACGTAGGACGGTCAATTCTGAGTGGTACACCACAATTTGTTTGCCTGAAGTCTTCGGAGAAATTCGAAAAACGAACAAGAGAAGACAGATCATTGTGCACCATGACAATGCGAGCTCAGCTCACACCAGCGCCTTTTTGACCGCCCAAAACGTCGAATTGATGGGTCATCCGCCGTACAGCCCTGACTTGGCACCCAATGACTTCTTTTTATTCCCGCACATCAAGGGAAAAATGCGTGGTCAACGATTTTCGTCGCCAGAAGATGCTGTTGAAGAGTTCAAAAACCATGTTTTGGAGGTGTCTCAATCGGAGTGGAAAAAGTGCTTCGACAATTGGTTTGAGCGCATGCAAAAGTGTATAAATCTTGCTGGAGAATACTTTGAAAAAAAAATAAAACCATTTTTGATCATAAATATTCGCGTTTTCATTATTAGGCCAGAAATATATATAGCAACCTACGTAGAAGAAGTTGGTAGAAAAACTAACGGCAAACGGATGTTTACTTTGGCCAAAGGAAAAATTATCAAAACTCGTAGAAGAATAATTAGGTGAAGACGTACTGGAATACTTGCCTATTGAAGGCGCGCGCTGAAATGTAGGCAATAATAATTGTTTAAAAAAATTATCTTAAAAATAGGCTACGTTTTTTTTTGTTAAGTATACGTCAGGGAAACAAGAATAGCTATAATAGTTCAGAGAATGCTTGAAACATAAACTAATTGATTCGATATATTAAATTTGATAGCTTTTAAAATGATAGAGAGATTTTGTTGAGACGTGTCGTATACGTAATACGTCTGTCCGTTCGACTGTTGCTATGCTATCTCCTCCCTTAGTTTTCAAGCTATCTTGACCAAACTTTGCAAAAAGTCATTAAATACACATAGGCTGCACATTTGTCGGAATCGGCCGGATCGGATGACTATATCATATAGCTGCCATCGAAACGGTGGGTCAAAAAACTAGTCACTAATCGTGGTATATATTAGTTTTATATGCTTTCACATAATTCTGGAAAAATTTATAAAAATCGGATGACTATAGCATATAGCTGCCATAGGAACGATCGGTCGGAAAATGTGTTTTTTGCTAAGAAAAGATTTTTCTAGATCTAATTTTGATTCGCAATGATTTTGAATTTTTAAATATTTGTTATCTAATATCCTAAATAAATTCCACGGAATAAATCAGTTGAAGTAAACTTTTGCAAGTGTATTGAAACTTCGGCACAGTCGAAGTTAGCTTTGCCTTCTCGTTATAATATTATCATTATATAGAGTTGAAACTTCTAGAATTTAAAAACCAGAAAATTTTTTTTTTTTTGTTTCCTAACGCTCTTACAATTTTAATTGTGATATCTGTTTAACATACCGAATTCAGTCAGTTAAGGTCTGACATTTTCACTTTTCGCAAAAGTTTATTTAATTGAAAATTTAGTTTGTAACAGTTTTTGAATTTGAATTTAAAATCGTTTGTTGTCTGTTAGCTTAACTTGAATGCTGTTAACCTAATGTAAAGTGGTTAACACTTCCACTGAGTAACGGCTTAGTTTGTAACAGTTTTTGAATTTGAATTTAAAATCGTGTGCTGTCTGTTAGCTTAACTTGCATACTGTTAACCCAATGTAAAGTGATTAACACTTCCACTGAGTAACGGCTTAGTTTGAAACAGTTTTTAAATTTGAATTTAAAATTGTTTGCTGTCTGTTAACTTAACTTGCTGTAAAGTGATTTACTCTTCCACTGAGTAACGGCTTTTGGCACTGCCAAACTTAGCCTAAGCTCTCGTTTTAGTGTTTTTATATTTAAACAACTCTCTTTCTACTGCTCTCTAAAATCCGACTTTTTTTTAGCTAGAGGTCTTTCAATTTTAAATTAATGGCGCAAAGTACGCAAGCAACAGAATTGACATTTAAATATTTGGCGTTAGCCGCCAGGTTTAACATTTTGGTATTTTTCGATAACTTATCGAAATAAAACCTAACAAGGCAAATGAAGGGATAATTTTAATATATTTATAATAAGCAAAAAACAGTTGATTTTATTAATAAATAAATGTAAATTAACATTTTATAAGTTAAATTAACCATTTCTTATGTTAAGCAACACTTAACAGCAACCCAACTGTTATCACTTCACAACACTGTTGGCCAAATCTTTCACTGTCACAAACAAAAGACAAATATTATAAATATAAAAACGCAATTTAATTTGCATTCAACATAATGGGAGCTGTTTTGGGTCTTTGCTCGGCCGCCCAGGTGAGTTCCACAAAACAATTACACAAATGGCCAAGTAAGCCGCAGCCCAACCGCAGCTGCTAACTGTATTTTGGTAACAAATCAATAAAGACGTTCACTTGGCCATATGTCTGAATATTTTCTTATGTAAAATCAATTACCTTTTTTCAGTGCGCTCTTTGCTGTGGCGGCACTGCGGCCAGCATGTGCTGTTCGGCCTGTCCCAGTTGCAAGAACTCGTCGTCCTCTCGCTTTATGTATGCCTTTATGCTGCTGGTGGGCACTGTTCTGGGTGCCATTGCCCTTTCGCCTGGGCTACAGGATACTCTGAGGAAGTTACCCTTTTGCATTAACTCCACCTCCACCTACAGTTCCAAGGCTATAGATACATTTTCGGGCGGCTCCTTGCAAGTGGATTGTCAATATGCTTTGGGTTATATGGCTGTCTATCGTTTATGCTTTGGTTTGGCCTGTTTCTTTGCTTTGATGGCTTTGATTATGGTGGGCGTGAAGAGTTCCCGGGATCCGCGTTCTCATATACAAAATGAATTTTGGCCTTTGAAATTCTTGATTTGTTTTGGTGCGGCAATTGGTGCCATTTTCATACCAGATGGCTCATTCGGTCCGGCCATGATGTGGGTGGGGCTGATAGGAGGATTGGCTTTTATTTTGGTACAACTGGTGATTATAGTGGATTTTGCACACACCCTGGCAGAGAATTGGATAGGTGAGTCAGTGGGAGGAGAATTTTTGCAAGATGAATCATTTCATTTTTATTTGATTGTCTTTTCAGAGGGCGCTGAGAATAATCGTGGCTATTATTATGCCTTGGCTGGTTTCACTTTACTGGGCTATATCTTATCGCTTACTGGAATTACCTTGCTGTATATATACTTTACAACTGTAAATAGCAGAATACTTGCTTTCTTTTCTGATTTAATAATTTATTTTACTTTATTTTTAGTCCACTGGCTGCGGCATAAACAAATTCTTTATTACCATCAATATGATTTTGTGCCTGGTTATCAGCATTATTTCCGTCTTGCCTATTGTCCAGGAGCGTCTACCCCACTCGGGTCTACTGCAGAGCTCATTGGTTACCTTATATACTGTCTATTTGACCTGGTCAGCTGTGGCTAATAATCCGGGTGAGTATTTTTATATATATATTTAAACAACGCTAAGAAAATGAATTGAAATCACAAAGATCGTGATTGTGAGAGACATTTGTACTTGCTTTAAGTATGTATACCAAGTGTTTGTAGAGCAGTGGATGTAGAACAAAGTATCAACTGTTTGAGCTGACATTAGGAACAATAAGGTGACCTAGGTGTGAGGTTTATCAAAAATTTGGCGATACCGAAAGACTAGCACCCAAGCTGCCCAACAATTTTGTATTTCCTCGTCTTCTATATTACTACAACGTTACCTTAGCGGCATTCTTAAAGAAATTACTTAAGTATAAAGAGACAGACATAATACCCCGAGCGGTTCGCGAAGCTGCCATCAATATAGCTGCCACATATGATATCAAAATCGGTCTGAAGTGCTTCAAATGGGACCCCTGCGGTGTAGATTTAACCAAATTGGAAACTGAAAACGACAAAAAAAAATAAAGTTTGGCTTGGAACCCTCTCCCGGTCCCCTTTTTCCGACCCCTTGGGAGCGGATTTTCTCATATTTGGGGATTAAATTCCAATTTAGTTGGTCTTTAGAATTTACAAACCGAATTTCATTCAGATTGAGCCGAAAAATAACGCACCCTCTTCCCTTTTTCCGAACTTGGGAGTGGATTTTACCAAATTAAAATTTTTTTGTATTTACTGGGCCTAAAAAAAGGAATACCCCGCCATTTTCCGAACTTGGGAGTGGATTTTACCAAATTATAATTTTTTTTAAATTAACTGGGCCTAAAAATAACGAACCGCGAACTTGGAAAAGGATTTTATCAATTTAAATTTTTTTTTATTTACTGGGCCTAAAAAAAATATATTGAGGTATTTTCGAATTTTATTTGGGAGGGAGAATTCCAAATTAGAATTTTTTTAATTACTGAGCCTAAAAAAAGAAATACGCCCCCATTTTTCGAACTTGGGAGTGGATTTCAGCCAAATTATATTTTTTTTAAATTACTGTGACCTAAAAATAATGAACCCGACATTTTTCGAACTTGGGAGTAAATTTTACCAATTTAAAATTTTTTTATTACTGGGCCAAAATAAGGAACCCGTCCCATTTTCCGAACTTGGGAGTAAATTTTACCAATTTAGAAATTTTTTTTATTTACTGGGCCTAAAAAAAGAAGTTTCCCCCCATTTTCCGAACTTGGGAGTGGATTTTACCAAATTATAATTTTTTTAAATTACTGGGCCTAAAAATAACGAACCCAGACACATTTTGCGAATTTCGTAGGAATTTTACAAATTTAAATTGTTTTATTTACTGGGCCTAAAAATGAGGAATAAGCCCCTTTTCCGAACTTGGGAGTGGATTTTACCAAATTAGTAAATTTTTTTTTATTTACTGGGCCTAAAAATAAGGAATAAGCCCCCATTTTCCGAACTTGGGAGTGGATTTTTCCAAATTTTAATTTTTTTTAAATTACTGGACCTAAAAATAACGAACCCGGACACATTTTCCGAACTTGGGAGTAAATTTTAATTTAGAAATATTTTGTATTAACTGGGCCAAAAATAATTATAAATGAATTTTACCAAATTATTATATTTTTTTACTGGGCCTAAAAATAACGAATCCGTACACATTTTCCGAACTTTTACAAGTGAATTTTATTAAATTAGAAATTTTTTTTTAAATACTGGGCCTAAAAATAAGGAGATCCTGGACACATTTTCCGAACTTGGGAGTGGATTTTACCAATTAAAATTTTTTTTTATTTACTGGGCCTAAAAAAGAATAAGCCCCCATTTTCCGAATTTGAGAGTAGATTTTTATAAAATTTGAAATTTTTTTACTTACTTGGGAGTGGATTTCAAATGTCATTTTTTTATTACTGGGCCTAAAAATAGTGAACCCGTACTGATTTTCCGAACTTAGGAGTAGAAAGTTAAAAGTATTTTTATAATTAGATTTTTATTTAAAAGGATAACACTTCCATTTTCCGAACATGGGAATGGATTTTACCAAATTTTATTGTTTTTTTTTTTTAAATTGCTAGGCCTAAAAAAACGAACCCGAACACATTTTCCGAACTTGGGCGTAAATTTTACTAATTTAGAAATTTTGTTTTCGTTCTGGGCTTAAAAATAACAAACACGTACACATTTTCCGAACTTGGGAGTGGATTTTAACCAACTTTAAATTTTTTTAAACTACTAGACCTACAAATAACGAACCCGTACACATTTTCCGAACTTGGGAGCGAATTTTACTAAATTAAAATTTTTTTTATTCACAAATAAGAAATCCGCCCACATTTTCCAAACTTGGGAGTGGACTTTACCAACTAAAAATTTTTTTGTGTATTTACTGGTCCTAAAAAAAGAAATAAGCCCTTATCTTCCGAACCCGTTTTTCGACCTTCGGAACGATTTATTATTTTGCATACTTGGCTCTCAAACCGATTTAGTATAGTTTGACATTTTCAGATTTACCGTTTAGACTGTGCGTAGATGCAAACCGTACGGAAATAAGGAGTGGTTCGGTTCTGTGGTTCACTGAGTTTTCAAACCACCGGTTCGGTTCATAATCTGGGTTTTGTAGCAATCCGAACCGCGGTTTTGGTTCGGTTCAGTGGTTCAAGGTTAATATAGTATCACGCCTGATCTGATGAAACTCACCATATTGCCATTTGTTTTTTAAATCTATTTCAAAAATGCATTTAAATAACCTCGATTTCAAATCTAAATATATTAATTATATAGATAGAAATCAGGTACCGTCCAAATAACTAATTATTGCCTTGCTGATTTGATCTTATTTTAAATGTACCTAATATTTTAAAGGGGTCCATAAGTTCAAGAAAAAATTCAATATATACCATAGCATTTCGGAAACGGTGCGTATCAATTGGATAACCTGCTAAAGCCTAGCAAAAGGAAGCGTCGTTGTATCGTCTGAACGAGAAGAACGTAAATTAATCTTTCTAAAAATGTGAAATGGAGAACATAAAAGTACTGCAAAGGTCAATTTTAGTCTAAGCCACAGAGAGATAAAAGTAGTTTTTCGCTATACTCATACAAATAGAAACACTTTGAAGCAGCTTTGAAAGTGGAATACTTTTGAATAGTTTCCTATTTATGAAATATTGTGTCGAACTAAATTTTTATCTCATCTGGTTCAGTAACGAGGAAACACTAGCACTACCTTCTGTCTCGTGCGCGATGACTCCCGTTGTTAACACCAAGCTTGGCGAGGTCTTGCTGCACCTGGTATTCCCATCTCAATTTTGATAGTCCTTTTTGGGGGTCTCCATAAGTCTTTCGCCTTCCGATTGTACACCAGTTTTACTGGAGCGTTATCATCCAGACGGGTGACATGTCCCAGCCAGCGTAGCCGCTGCAATTTTATACGCTTGGCTAGGTTTGTGTCCCCATAGAGCTCATACAGTTTGTGATTCATTCGGGAGCGAAATTCATCGCCAACTTTTAAAGGTCCATAAATCCTCCTTAGAATTTTTCTCTCGAAAACGCCAATTGCCGCCTCATCCTCATATGACTCGTATGTATTTTTCAATATTTGGGGTACAAATGTACCCCACGGACGTTTTGTGGGTTGAAAAGCTTTAAATACTCAATGCTCTTCTTATTATGGAGTTTAAGGATAAACAAATAAAGAACTTATCATTTCGTCCTATCAACTAATGCGATTAAGCCCAAAATCGACCTCAACTTAAATATATATACCGACTTCCCTATATCAATATTTTTAACCCATAAAAGTCATTGCTTAATGGGCAACGTTTAATGGTTACAATTACGTTCAGTTGGACTTTAAATATTTAATTTTAAAGGGCAAGTTATGGCAGGGGTTACCAATTAATTGGAACATATGTGTGGGCTGGTGTCGGGGAATTTTTAAGTGCCGGCACAGTTGGGTTATTTAAGCGTTTGTTACACAATTAAAGTTTATTTATGCAATTTTATATTGACTTTTTAACCATTTGCCTTTTTACTCCTTCCCCAGAGAGAGCCTGTAATCCCGGCATGTTTGGTTTGATGGATAGTCTGGGCAATTCGACAACTGTAACAACTTTGGCTCCACCTACACCCAATTCTAAGGTCACCTTTGATACCACCAATATAATTGGTCTTGTCGTTTGGTTGCTCTGCATTTTATACAATTGCATCAGTTCGGCCGTGGAAGTGTCCAAGATAAATAATGATCATAGCGAGAAGCGTGGTAAGTTGGTTCATTCATATCACGTCACTGCAGTTTTTCACAGTTGCCATGTCACACACACACCCACACCCACATCTTTCCGCCTCACATTTTACATTTTTCATTTGGTAATTTTTGGCTAATTTATTAACCCCCTTATTTGGCACTTTTTTCTATCTTGGTTTATTTTTCTTCTGTATGTATATATGTATATATTTCCACCACTAACCACCACCAACTAATGGCTTGGGACAACAACAACTGTGCGAAACACAATTCGACTTCTCTCTTGCCCCTTTGACTAATGTAGTTTTAACAGAAGCTCTATCAGACACAGAGACCGGCGGCCAGGATGCGGATGGCAAAACGATTACAGACAATGAAACCGAAGGCGTTACCTATTCCTGGTCCATGTTCCATATTGTATTTGTCTGCGCTTCGCTTTATGTCATGATGACGCTGACCAATTGGTACAAGTAAGTAACTTTTGAATGATTTGTATTACGAGGGCAGTTTGATAAGAAAGTGGTAAAAACTGTTGTTAATTTATAAATCAGCTGCTTTATTTGTATTTCGACGAAAATAGAAAAATATAAGTAAAGTGGTAAAAAATAAATCCCACCCTCATAAACTTTTCTTACTTAAAAGTAACAGTAAAATGAAAAAAATTTTGTATTAGGGTTACACTATTTAAAAATCAAACTAATAAAATGACTAGTGCATTCACTATAAACTTTTCGAGCCATGTATGCCCATTTTCGATTATATTAAGGTCTGGCGACCGTGCTGGAAACTTAGAAACATCAAAATTATTTTCTTCAAATCGCTTCAGAATAAAATATGAGGTATAAATCCCCGCATTATCCTGCTGAAACATAAAACGTCGCCCCTCAATCTTGTTCGAAATTTGTATACATTTGAAAAGTGAATATTAATTTTGCCCAGAAGTTTGTAAGTTCTGAGTTCTGACTGAGTTCAATTCAGTCTGTCCGTCTGTCTGTCTGTTTCTAAGCGAACTAGTCCCTCAGTTTTAAAGCTATCGAGCTGAGTCTTCTTTTTGCTGCACGTAACTAATATGTGGGAACCGGCCGGATCGGATGACTATATCTTATAGATGCCATAAAAACGATCGGTCAGAAAATAAGTCTAAGTGAGAAAAACTTCATTTGTTTTCCATCGTAGCGTCACCAATCTTAGGTTATTTATTTTAAGCTTTCAAAATACTGGACAAAGTTATCAAAACGGATAACTATATCATAAGACCATAGAAACGGTCGGTGAAAAACAGTCTAGTGGGAAAAATTTTTTGTTATACTAAAAAAAGTTTATTTTTTTTAATTTTCAATGATTTAAATTTAAAAATTTTAAATATTTTTATCCTATATATATTTTACCGGTTAAATCAGTTGGAGTAAAGTTTTTCAAGTTAGCTTTGCCTTCTCGTTTTTTAGTTTTATTGCTTCAATCAGGAATTCCTCACGGTATAACGTTAAAAAAAATTAAGAAAATGTACTTGTACCTTCTGTTAAGTTTTTGCTAACTTACAAATGTTAGGTTAAGGGACCATCTGGAATATACTGAAATGTTCAATCAAAATAACAATTTCATTTTATTCTTTTCATCTATTTTGGTTCAATAATTTCCAAATATTATTAATTTATCCTTTAATGAAAAACTAACTAAGGAACCGATTACCGAAATAAACTAGAACCTGAACAGAACCTTTTACCGAAACATTAGTTTTATACGGACAAAACATACACTCCAAGCAATCGAGTGGCATTCAAATAAACTTTGGAGTATATTGATTTAGACCACTGAAACTTTTGGGGAGTTATTCAGCTCTATTGTCCAACACTGCTGTTTAACATGGGTTTCCAACACTGTTTTCCGGCACTCCTTTATTAACATTGTTTTCCAACACTGTTTTTAAACTTTGTTTTCCAACACTGTTTTTATACCCGTTACTCGTAGAGTAAAAAGGGTATACTAAGTTCGTTCGTGCAAATGTATGTAACAGGCAGAAGGAAGCATTTCCGACCCCATAAAGTATATATATTCTTGATCAGCATCAATAGCCGAGTCGATATAGACCTGTCCGTCTGTCTGTCTATGAACACCTAGATCTCAGAGACTATAAGAGCTAGAGCTACCATTTTTTTAGTGTAGACTTGTATTTTCTGCACGCAGATCAAGTTTGTTTCAAATTTTTGCCACGCCCTCTCCCGCCCACGCAATATGAAAAAAACCTCATATCTCCCACAATTTTGAAAATAAATTGTTCGAACCTTCTAGACATATATTTTAATCATCATTACCTATCGATCCGCCATACATCATTTTCGATCAAATGAACGATTAAAGAGTTGCCACCCACGCAATTTGAAAAATACCTCATATCTCCCAGAATTTTGAAAATATATTGTTAAAACCTTCTAGACATATATTTTAATCATCATTACCTATCGATCCACCGTACATCATTTCCTGATCAGATGAACGATAGAAGAGTTGCCACCCACGCAATTTGGAAAAAACTCTTATCTTCCAAAATTTGGGCATGTTGTGATCTAATAAAATATTCTTAATTAAACCTTACCCTGCGTAACGGGTATATCGAAGTCGAGCAGGGCCGACTTCAACTTACGCTCTCGTTAAACTTTGTTTTTTTAACACTGTTTTTAAACTTTGTTTTCCAACGCTGTCTTTCAACATTGTTTCCCAATATTGTATATTTTATGTTCCAACACTGTTTTACGGCACTCCTTTATGAACATTGATTCCCACTACTGTTTTTCAACATTGTTTTCCAACACTGATTTTAAACATTGTTTTCCAACACTGTTTTTCAACATTGTTTTTCAACACTGTTTTTCAATATTGTTTCACTACATTGTTTTCCAACACTGTTTTTAAACTTTGTTTTCCAACGCTGTCTTTCAACATTGTTTCCCAACACTGTTTTCAACATTATTTTCCAATTCTGTTTTTCTTTTTTAGCAATCTTTTTTCTGACGGTAAAAAAGTCCCTTGAATTAACATGTTTTAAACGAGATCGTTACCAAATTGTTCTTTGGACGATTCCTTAGCTGTTTCATGCTGCTCCATAGTTTTTTTAGACCCTTTATTCATCTCATCAAGTTTCTCAGGATTTGAGGCAAAATTTTCTGATGGAAGTTTCTCGCCTTCAGTCAGAAGTTTTCATTTCTTTTCAGAGCTTTTAAACAGTAGTTACTTCCTTTTGGCTCAGCATTTATTTCTACTTTCTAAGGATAAATTTCAATGGTTAAGAAGTGGTTTACAAAATTTCGTTGTGGTCGTACTTGTAAGTCGCTTGTCTAGATATTGTCCATGGCATTGAGTGGTGGAGTTATTTCTGCCGTCTATCAATTAGGGCAAAACTGCAACTTGTTATTTGATACCTCAACAATCAATCTTTTATATGCAAAAAAGCCAATACTTTTATCAAACTGCCCTCGTTTTAAATATACTTACTTATAATTATTATTACCATTCACAGACCCAACTCGGACATTGAGCTCTTCAACGGCAATGAGGCTTCCATGTGGGTGAAAATCATATCCAGCTGGTTGGGTGTCTTCATCTATGGCTGGAGTCTGGCGGCACCGATTATACTCAGTAATCGTGACTTTAGTTAAGCAATTTGTTTATGTTTTTTTCTTTAAGTATTAACATGTAGGAATGGTGCTTAAAAAACGAGCAAAGAGTAGGCCAAATAAGGTAAAGAAAAGAGCCATATAAAAATAATGGAAAAGATTCCGTATATACAAACAAATACTTTTGACTCTCGATGTGGTATTTTACTCATTACTCAAATTATATAAATAGTAAGGGGCGATTTGTCAACTGTCATTATAATAGATGAGAAATCGGCCCTTACATACATAAATATATATATCTTAACTTTATCTATATACAAAATAAATAAATCACTTTAATCACAACTCTTGCTTAAGCTTTGAATCAACTTTGGTTAGTGTTTCTTTAAGACGTTCCAGGACCACATTTTTACCCAAAATTTCCATCATTTCAGCCACTCCGGGACCTTCTTTGAGACCACTTAAGGCACTACGTAAGGTTTTCATTAGAGCGGGAAATTTAAGTTGATTTAAATTCGCAAAGTTTTTAAGTGAATTATTTAAGGAATCTTTATGAAAGTCCGGAAGAGAGTCTAGCATCAGGAGGAGTTGCTGTAAATGATTTTCGGTCAAATCTTTAAGTGTCAACTGGCTGGGTTTGACCCACAGAAAACTTAATTTACTCGTGGTCAGATCTGAGAGTCGCGTCAAACGCTGTGAGGACCAATTTAAGACTTCCAAGACATGTGACTCGGCCAGATCCAGATTTGTACTGAAAAAAAAGAGACAAAATATAAGAAATTTGTTAGGTAAATAACTAAATAACTAATGTTTTTTTAACTAAAAAAATCACATACATCAAATATATGAATATATTTGTTTTTTTTTTATGGACTCTGGAAATATGTAATGAACCGTTATTTTTTATTTTTAAAAATCATTGGTAAAAATTATTTTTAATTTTTATTTTAAAAATTATTTTTAAATAATTTTTTATTTTAAAATATTTTTTTTTAATTTTTATTTTAAAAATTTTTTTTAATTTTTATTTTAAAAATTATTTTTTAATTTTTAATTTTAAAAATTATTTTTTTAATTTTTATTTTAAAAATTATTTTTTAATTTTTATTTTAAAAATTTAAAAATTATTTTTTAATTTTTATTTTAAAAATTATTTTTAATTTTTATTTTAAAAATTATTTTTTTAATTTTATTTTAAAAATTATTTTTTAAATAATTTTTAATTTTTATTTTAAAAATTATTTTTAAAATTTTTTTTTAAATAATTTTTTATTTTTTTTTAAAAATTATTTTTAAATATTCATTTTTGATTTTTATTATAAAAAAATCAATTATAAAACTCATGAGTGATTTTTACTTAAAAAAAATCTAGATTAATTTTTAAAAATAAAAATCAAAAATAAAAATCACTGGGTTTTTTATGTTCTGGATCAGGAAAATAAAAATCAACCTGTGTTAAATATATCAATATATCAAAAATTAAAAAAAAAAAAAAAATATTAAAAAAATTCTAAAAATATCAACCTTTAACCCGAAGCCGATTAAAGGCAACGCTGATATTATGAAGTACTGGGAAGGGAAAAATACTTTTACCCCTAATTTGTACCAACTAGCCAAAATTGTACATTGTGTTTCAGCAACAGCGAGCGTTTTCGGCACTTAAACTTATCCTTAAGGATTTACGGTGCAATTTTTCTGCAGAATCTGTTGAAAAATTACTGTTTCTAAAATTAAATCTACCATAAAAAAATATTTTATTTGAATTTAATATTCTTTTTATATAGTTTAGTAAAATCTGGTATTTTTTGCCATATTTAAGTGCTTTGGGGAATTTGAATTTCGGTATATTTCGATTTTATTTTTGGTATTTTCCAAAAAGATGAATGAAGTACGAATTTTAGGTAATTTTAAAAAATTTTTTCAATACTGTTCTTTTTTTTTATTTTTGAAAAATTTAAATATTTCACGCAGGTTGGTTTTTATTTTCCTGATCCAGAAAATAATAATCACAGTGATTTTTATTTTATTTTTATTTTTTTATTTTTATTTTATTTTAATTTTTTTATTTTTTTTATTTTATTTTTTATTTTATTTTTTTTTTTTTATTTTATTTTTTTTATATTTTTATTTTATTTTTTATTTTATTTTTATTTTATTTTTTATTTTTATTTTTTTTTATTTTATTTTTATTTTTATTTTTTTTTTTTTATTTTATTTTATTTTTATTTTATTTTATTTTTTATTTTATTTTTATTTTATTTTTTATTTTTATTTTATTTTTTTTATTTTATTTTTATATTTTTATATTTTATATTTTATTTTATTTTTATTTTTTTTTATATTTTATATTTTTATTTTATATTTTATATTTTTTATTTTTATATTTTATATTTTTATATTTTATATTTTTTTTTTTTTTATTTTTTTTTATTTTATTTTATTTTTTATTTTATATTTTATTTTTTATATTTTATATTTTATATTTTATATTTTATATTTTATATTTTATATTTTATATTTTATATTTTATATTTTATATTTTATAATTTATTTTATTTTTATATATTTTATATTTTATATTTTATATTTTATATTTTATATTTTATATTTTTATATTTTATATTTTATATTTTATATTTTATTTTTATTTTATATTTTTTATATTTTATTTTATTTTTATTTTATTTTATATTTTATATTTTTATATTTTATATTTTATATTTTATATTTTTTTTATATTTTATATTTTTATATTTTATATTTTATATTTTATATTTTATATTTTATATTTTATATTTTATATTTTATATTTTATATTTTATATTTTATATTTTATATTTTATATTTTATATTTTATATTTTATATTTTATATTTTATTTTATTTTATATTTTATATTTTATATTTTATATTTTATATTTTATATTTTATATTTTATTTATATTTTATATTTTATATTTTATATTTTTTATATTTTATATTTTATATTTTATATTTTATATTTTATATTTTATATTTTATATATTTTATATTTTATATTTTATTTTTTTTATATTTTATATTTTATTTTATTTTATTATTTTTTTCCCCTGAAATAAATTTTTAGACCACTTACTGCTGAGGATAGGCCTGCTGGACCTGTTCTTGCACAAGTTTAACCAACTCCAGGCGACTTTTGGGCTCTCTTAATTTGTTGGCAATTTCCAAACGATTATAATCCTCCAATAGCTCGGGATTTAGGCGACTGGGATGTGCATTAACCTTTGCCAATTGAAACAACTGAGCCAGCTCATTCAACTCCAGCAATTGCAACTTGCTCTGAGCCTTATGCTCAAAACCACCGCCAGCAGAGACCACATAGTTGACCAGACTTAAAGGAAAGTAGCCATTTTGACGAAAATATTGAATGCCTATGTCACCCTGACGTTTGCTTAGTTTGGTGCCATCCGCATTGACCAATAGAGGCAGATGTCCAAATTTGGGTGGCTGCCAGCCAAAGGCTCTAAAAAAAACCAAGATAATCCTTTAACATACTCATTCGAACACTCTTAGGATTACTTACTTGTACAACAACAAATGTTTGGTGCTAGAAATTTGCCACTCCACGCCTCTCAAGACATGGGTTATACCCATTAAATGATCATCCACCACATTGGCAAAATGATAGGTGGGATATTCATCAGATTTCATGATAACCGGATCTCCCTCCGTAAGGCTAACATTATGCTGCACTGGGCCATAGATCAGATCATCCAAGGCTTCCTCATATTCAGTCAACTTAAAGCGTATGCAATGGCCTAAGCCCTTGGCCATGAGAGACTCCACTTCATCGGCGGTCAAATTGCGGCATTTGTTGTCATATCTGGGCACTTGACGTGTACGCAAAGCCTCCTTACGCAACAGCTCCAAACGACGCTCGGTGCAGAAGCAACGATAGGCTGTACCATTCGCCAGCAATTGTTGTATGTGTTGCCTATAAAAAAAAGGTTTATTATTCATCCTTATTTAAGTATAAATCCCACCTGTATATGTCTTTCCTTTGACTTTGTACATAGGGCCCCCTGTCGCCCCCAAATCCTGGTCCTTCATCAATTTCTATGCCCGACCACTGCAAATCTTCTATTAAACGCTCTTGCGCTCCCGGCACTAGACGCGTTTGATCCGTATCCTCTATTCTTAACAGGAATTTGCCTTTCAAATGCCTTGCATAGAGATAATTGTATAAAGCCGTGCGCAAACCACCCAAATGTAAATAACCCGTGGGACTGGGTGCAAAGCGTACACGCACTTGCTGGTGGCAACATCTTTGCTGCAGTTGGAGATAGTTTTTTATTAATAATCTGGAGTTTAAAGGCCACATCTTGTCCTGATTAAAAAGATTTTGCGTTTGTTTACATTTAGCAGCTGTTTGACGTAAAGCAATTATCGATAGGTAGGCACTGCCCACTTGTTGGGTGTGCAGCAAACTGAGCGCTAGATTTGAAAAGCTTTATTTCCTAAAAGTTTTATTTCTTAAAAAAAAGCGTCACAAGAAAGATAGAAAAGGTCGAAAGCGGGTGGTTTGTGCGTGATTTCAGAATTTTAACGTGAACGCGTGACGCAAAAACGTAACACAAGAGATTTTTATTTGTGAACGAGTTACGTAAGAAAACTGAGTTCTTCATAATTTACTACGATTTCAGTGAGATTAAAAGGACAAGCTAACGCGCGTGTCGATAAACGACAGAGTGAAAGTGCTCAGGAAACTGTAATAGTTGGTTTTTCCAAATATCAAAGAGGATAAATTGATGTGCTGACTAACTAAAATTAAATGTGAATTGGAATCGAAATTTAAACCATATAAACAAATTTTAAATATATGAAAAACTGAATATAAATAGAAAGTATTTTACAAATGAGAAACGATTTTGGTATTATTTTATGGTTGTGAAGCTAAAAAGGTCGAAAGGTATTTTTCAACCGTTCGAAAATAGCGTTCGTGTTTAGGATTTTCATTGGTTCAAAAGTTGGTAGAAATAAAGCGTTTGGTCGTAATAATTGAACCAAAGAATATTAATAGAAATATAACGTTAAAAAATTAAGAATATTTTTAAGAAGAAACAGGTACCGTCAATACACAATATATTAATGATTACTATAAAGAAAGAAGGTGTTCTATTGTCGAACGAGAAGAAGAGAAATGTAATTAAGGAGAAAAAAGACGAACCGTTTTTCTAGGTGGTTTTCGGTTCGGCCGAAGACACGGAAAGAAGCGTGAGAACGGTTTCACGGATTTTCGAAGGATTAGAGAAAGATATGACTTAATAGCTAAGAAAGAAGCAATTTATACTCGAAATTAAATTAGGGACTCAGACAAAATAGTCTTAGATTTGGGCGGAGGTACACAGAAATCATATACTAAGTAGGATAAGGAATACGTTAAGGCAACATTTAAATAGATTTTTGAGTGTTTTTTAAAATTCGAGAAAAACAGAGTTTTTCAATTTGTTTTTGATTTGTTAACTGGCTGTACCCGAAGGTAGAGGTGGTGCGGAGACAGGTTATCGAAATGAAGCGTTAAATGGGTTTGTGCAAATGTATGTAACAATTTTTTAATATTTTTAAAAGCCAGATGGAAGCATCTCCGACCCTATAAAGTATATATATTCTTGATCAGCATTAACAGCCGAGTCAATATACCCATGTCCGTCTGTCCGTATGAACGCTGAGATCTCAGAGATCGTAAGAGATAGAGGTGTATGGAACATATATTTCTTATACTTGCAGGCAGATCAAGTTTAGTTTTAATTTTTGCCACGCCCTCTGCCGCCCCCGAAATTTGAGGAAAACCTCATATCTTCCTCAAATTTGGAGATATGTTGTTCAAACCTTCTAGACATATATTCTACTCATCATTATTTATCGAACCCCTATACATCGTTTTCCGATCAGATGAACGATGGTAGAGTTGCCACCCCACAATTTGAAAAAAATCGAATATCTTCCACAATTTTAAAGACATATTGTTTGAACCTTTTAGGCATATATTTTAATCGTCATTACTTATCGATCCACCATACAACGTTTCCAGATCAGATGAACGATATTCGAGTTATAAGCAAATCAAATAATTACGCTGGGCAGCACTGCCCGTAATCGTGATAGGCAGCACTTGCACAGTTTGTGTGACCTCACACTTTAAAGTTATCAGTTTTATATAAACAGGTACAAAGTATATTACAGTCGGGCTTGACCGACTTTCTTTCTTGTTTTGGTCAAATATCGTTAGAACATTTTTTTATTTTTGTTTTTAAAGGTCTTATTTTCAGTATTCTGACACTTATGAACTTTTTTCTACCGGTTTTTTTTTTTATTTTGAAGAACAGGTTTCTCCGAACTTCTTTATAATATTTCGAGCTCTATTAACGTTCTGTTTATAGCAATTTGGTAACTTTTTATACAAAATTTCATTGTCGGTGCAGTTTTTGTGCAGAATTTTTTCGAGCACTTGCTCTGCTATCAAAACTAAAATTAATCTAATGAAGGTATAATACGTAAAATATAAAGAAACGTTCAAGCTTTCCAGCGGTACTTCATATGACATGATGCGATGAATGTGCGATTGAAAAGGTGCAGTTTCTTTTAGGTACAGTACAGTACACCAGGCAGCCCCAGATACCTGATACCGTTCCTCAGAGCAATGCACAGTGACGCTCTACTCTAGGGAGGATCTGCTTACTGAACTGTAGAAATGTCAGTTATTTAAAAACAGGGATTAATCCCGAAACGAATATCGGTTTCGGTACGTACCGAAATAATAATTTCGGGTAAAGGTTCTAATTCGGTTTTCAGATTATTTCAGTTTTCGGTTCCGATGCGGTACCTAGATTTTTATTCGGTATACCGGTACAAGTGATATGCAAAAATTTCGTAAAATTTCTATCAATGGCTATGAAAAACATTTTGAGGAGTCGATAAAAAGAGCCAGGTCCCCTAGTGGCAAATCACAACCCAGATCTTCTAAGATCTCCCGATTACTAGGAACTGCAGGGCATAAATAAATCATAATATCATAAAGCTACGACAGACCATTTAAGCCCGTTATGACTCCAATCATAATTTGAACCCATATTATTTATAAGACTACGGTCCAATATAGCCCATAATATGCTGGTAAAATACTCAAAGGGCTTTAAAAACACTCTAAAACAGTTGGAAACATAAAATCTGCCTTAAGCTTCCCTTACATTAAATTTTTCTAAATATTAAAACAAAAGTTTTTTAAATTGAATATACCCAGGTGTTCTACAAATCGCTTTCGACCAAAAAACGACCCAATTCCATAGATTTGGGTCGTTTTTGGGGCGGAAGCGATTTGTAGAACACATGGGATAATATTTATAACTTTCATTGCGAGATTTAAAGTTAAGAAAGTTAATTTTTTAAATTTTAAGTCAATTTTTCTAACATTTCTATATTTAAGGAGAATTTTTCTTAGACTTAGAAATCCTTTATTGCATCAGAGGATTTATATTAACCTAAGAAAAGTTTTTCCAATTTTAGAAAATTTTTTTTTTTTTTTAAAGTTTGATTCTGGTTTTTCTTTAAGGGCGAATCTCTATTAATGTATATTTGAAATAATCATAAATCAGTAAGATCAATAATAAGAAATCGAAACAGTACCGGTATAAGCGTTTTGGTATGGTTCCGGGTTTTTCGGTTCCTATTATAACGGTTAACGGGTTTCGGTTCTCAAACTAATTTAAATATTGGTTCAGTTACGGTATTATTTCCCTTTTTAAAAGTAATTTGTCCGATTTGTATTTTTTGATATTCATTAATTTGAATTTGAATAACACATGGGCACTCCTGTTAAATTAACATTCCGTTAATGCTAATTTACTTACGTCATGGCTGTTTACATGTTAATCGAACTAGCCCTGCCAACTCTTTTTGTTTTATTTACTTTTTGTTTGCCCGCTTTATTTGAAAAAATGCATTAATAATTTAAAAGTTTACTTTTGTGTGAAACATTCGGCTTAGTTTTGGGTATTACAAGGTTCAGGTAGGCTGGCTAAATGCTTTATTTAATAGCACAATTGGCCAATTTGCTGGACAGTTTCTCGCCTTCGGTTGTTAACAGGAAATTATCCTTCCAAACAGCTAGACCCTCGTTATTGGTTTTCAAATCCACAGATAATTTTTCCCAAACTTTTTTCTTGGGATTAAGCTGCTCATCGGGTGAGCCACTAAAACCCTCAAAGGACAAACGGCTGCCAGGGGCGGCCTTTAAAGGCACCAAAATGGGCTCAACCACGGAATGATCCGAGCTGAAAAATTAAAATAAAATTTAAAATTTAGAAAATAAATTTAAATAAAAAAAACTCACTTGGAGGTGCACAGGACCATGCCCTCAGATAGAATGCCACGCATTTTGGAAGGCTTAAGATTGCATAAAACAGCCACCAGACGCTGATCCAGCTCTTCAATTGACACAAACTTGACCAGGCCACTGATAATGGTGCGTGGTTGTGCCTCATTGAGGTCTATTTTTAAAACATACAAAGTATCGGCATCCGGATGGCGTGCCACTTCAATTACTTTGCCCACACGTATGTCCAGGCGTGAGGGGGAATCCTCTTCAGCTCCAGCTGCAGCAGCAGCAGCAGCTACAGCCTTGACCTTGGCGGGTGGAGGATAGGCAGCCAAACTAAGTTTTCTGAAAATTTAAAAGTATTTGAGTTAGAAACTTCTTTTGTGTTAAATCTTTTTAGTTTACTCACTGCAGCTCGGGTTTCTCAAAGGCCTTTCTAATGGGATCCAGCAAACGATTTATATACTTCTCCACTGAAGCTTTAAGATCACCCGGATGCAGCTTATTCTCGGCATAATATTGCTCTAGTTCTGCAAACTTGAGGAAGGTGACATCGCCTCCATTATCTGCTGCACGATTTATTTCAAATCCTTCACCCTCTTTGAACAGAGAGAATAACACATGCTTGACAAAGGACAACAGGCCATTGTCCGCTATATTTCCAGGCTCACAGAAGGCCTTCTTAAGCTTCTTTTTGACATTGGCCGGTGAGTCCAGTAAATCAATTTTAGAATCCTCCTCGGAAGAAGACATTTTGCCACCCGCCAAACCGGGAACTGTAAAATCAAAGCTTTATAAACAGAAAATCCTGTCAAGAAATTCACTTACCCATGGGATTCATGAAATGTATGCGCTTCTCATAGCCCAATTGGGGTAAATACTTTTCCGAGAAGGTAAAAATCTTGCGTTGATCCACCCCACCAAATTGTGCATCCACTTTCAAATACTCCTCATCCAAAGCCTGCAATCCCGGATATAGTAAACCCGATAGCAAAGGATATTCCACTTGTTTGACCACCTCAGCTCCTGCCTTTTTGGCATCATGTTGTGTCACCACCGAAGTTAGTTTATACACATCCAGAGTGTACTCCCTGGACAGCTGATAGTCGCTGCCCTTGATAAATTTCAACTTCTCCAATGGCACTCCAATCGAACTCAACATGGCCTTGATCACCTGCTCATAGTATTGAGTTCTCAATTCCAGCAATGACCACGGTGCCTTCATGTTATCCAAATAGGCATGCAGATCGGCAAATAGTATCGTCACCTCACAGCCTGCCTTCAGGAAGTCGGCTATTTTGGACATGGGCACAAAGTAGGCAACATGTGGCTTGCCCGTGGTGGCGGTGCCCCAATAGATTTTCAAGTCCCGCTCCTTGAGCACCGCATTTAGCTTATCCTCGCCCAGGGTCTCCTGCAGATTGCGAGTGATTAATTGTTTTTTCTCCTCGGGCGTTAATTCAACCATTTTTATTGTGAAATTTCAATGCTTTCGTGCGAAATTTTGTTGAATGGAAAGAGAAAATGGATGCATGCGTGGTAAACAGCTGATTGAGACAAGAGCTGACAACTTGCTGCAAATAGCACTGGCTGCACAGTGGGTTGAAGGAAAATAAAACTATATTGAAAATAAATTAAATTAAACATTAATTATAATAAATTAATTAATAATATAATTAAATTAATTATAATATTAAAATTTTTTAAAAATATTTAAAATTGCTATAGTAATCCGATTTTGATAAATTTTTCCAGAATTACGTGGAAGCATATAATGCATAACATAATTTTTGCATACAAGCAGTTATCGGTTATATGCAAGTCATTTGCATATATGCAATCTATCGCTTGTTAGAAAAAATTTGCATATAAGCAATTAATTTATTTGTTATCATTTTATGAATAATCGGACAAACCACTTCACATGGGACATAAACCAGACCTAAAAATAGATCGAACTGACATATTAGTTTTATCAAGGAATCCCTACGACGAAATTGGTACTGGAAATATCCTAAGAACAATATTGACCTTCAAGGGTCAACCAGATGTCAGCAAGAATATTAAAAATTTCAGTTCAATATCTCCCTAGAAAATCTCCAATAAATTTGATTGCTTTGAAAATTTACCTTGAACTGAAAAACAACTTTATCATTTATATGATCTCTGATTTCGCTTTCAAGCCCATATTCTAAGATGCCCTAATGATATCTTCGAAACATTTAGACCATTTAGTCCGGCGCTCAGACTCTTAATTAAGTAAACCCATCCCGATTTTGCATTGATATGATTCTTTGATGAACTTTAATTGTTAAGAAGGGTATTTCAAATACTTCGGCTAAGGCCAAGCGCTTAAGAATATGGGCATTTCTTTTCTGACGTGACGTGACATTCGTACGATAAAATGTAAAAAATAAAAATGAAACAGACAAGTTTTGAATTTTTTTTTTTACATTAAGGTATTAATTCAATAGCACTTTATTTAGAAAAAAAATTTTACAAGAATCGGCCCAGAGGATTCAAAGTTATAAGTAAAAATATGCCCTGACGTGACGTTACTTAAAACGGAAGTGTGTTTTTGACTTGGATTACAAAATTGCAAAAACTCTGCGAATTGAGAATCTCTTTTTGTATGAAACTTTTTTCAATAGTTTTTAGAATAATATAAGTTTGTTTTCCAATTTACCAAATATAAAAATCATTTCTCGTTCTTTTTTATTTGCTTTTTATATCTGACGTGACGTTACTGACGTGACGTTACTTAATTTTCATTTGGCAATTTTTTAGTGAAGAAAATTTTTTTAAATTATTCAACGCAACAAAAAAATCAATTTTAATTGTAGCTAAAGTTTTGTGAAAAGAGGGAAAATTGCTCAATGACTCTTAGAGCTGTAAATCGAAAAAAGAAAATGCACTGAAAATCTGGCCAAAACGTAAATTTGTACTTTCTAGCCCGACATACCTCTATCTGAACTAAGGAAAGTTTTAAGCTCTTTAATTAAAATTATTTTGCATATTTACTTTTTCTAAATCATGTAAAAATCAACTTTAAGTGAACTTTCAATTTTTTCGGTCATGGTAGACTTTTCTGCGGGAATTGCCCATATGGGAAGTCACAATTCAAGTTTAATAATACTCAGCACCCAATACTTTAAATGATAGATACTACATCGCTATAATCAGGGCAATCATATTTCGTTAACTAAAGACCATTTAATGAATATTTCCTTTTCTCTGCTAATATTTTGAACCTAGATAACCGACTGGAAAGGTCGTGTATACGATTACTCTGAGGAACCTGTAGCTTCTATTTGGAAGTGCATCGATATTAAAAATTCAATCTGGAGAGAATTCGTCCGTACGAAACGGCAAGTGATCTGCAATAAAAGTTGCGCCACTTGCTGTATTCCTTTCACTGGCATCTCAGTGAGTCTAAGAAAAGTTAATGGAATTCCGATTGCACTAACGCTGGATTCAGCTAGGACACATGGTCTTCATTTAACGTTATGGCAAACCTCTGTGCAAAACAGGTGCGCAAAAAGTTCTGTCTCCTTTTCTATCGTTTTTCTTTTCAGGATTGTACTTCACTCGCGTTTTTTAATGCGAGACAATAGTGTTGCAAAATTTTGCTTACAACTGATCAATTTAGTGTGCAGCAATTTCAATATTGGTGGGGACATTTTTGCATATATGCGATATTTGCATATAAGCGATTTGCATACAAGCAATCACAACAACAAAGTAAAATTGGCACATACGGATCGAAAATGATGCAGCTTTGCATATAACCGGTATTTGCATACAAGCGGTTCGTCATATAACCAATATTTACTATACATACAAATTTAATTTTGTTTTTTAAATATAGGTGGAAGGACCTTTTCGGAAGTTCAGGCCTTAATTTACCTTAAATTTACTTAGTCACCCACTTAATGTTGTAGGCGGGCCTTCAATTGGACGAAATCTTAGTTTGTAGAGTTAATATACTTTTCGAATTTTTATATACAAATTAAACAAATCTGCGTCGCTCTCGCAACTATTCCATATTTTTCATTTTTTTTTCATGCATGAAATAAATAAATTTTGTTTTAAGCATTTTTTGAACCATGTGAACCACAGTGCGCGGCTGATTTCATGCAAAGCTTACGTCTTAGCTTATGTTATTGAAATCCGTTACGTTGTAAATGTTTACGTTTATAAACAGCGCGGCGTATTGGTCATTGAATTGGAATTGAAATTATTAAACGTTGTGAAATTCTCGTTGACAGTTGGATTAAACTTGAAGCAGCCAATATGCCGGTAATGGAGGGTGGAGATTTGAAGCAGCTGCAGCATTGCCCGAAACAAGTGCGCAACATATGCATACTGGCCCATGTGGATCATGGAAAGACGACATTGGCCGATGCCCTGGTGGCCAGCAATGGCATCATTTCACAACGAATGGCAGGGAAATTGCGTTATCTGGACAGTCGAGTGGATGAGCAGGAGCGTGGCATAACCATGAAAAGTAGCAGCATTTCGCTGCATTATCAGGCGGAGGAGGAGGATTATTTGATAAATTTGATAGATTCACCCGGACATGTGGACTTTAGCAGTGAGGTGTCCACGGCCGTGCGTCTATGTGATGGAGCTATAGTAGTGGTGGATGTGGTCGAGGGAGTGGGACCACAAACACGTGCCTGCTTGAGGCAAATCTATGAAGAGCAACTCAAGCCGGTTTTGGTCTTGAACAAACTGGATCGTTTGATATTGGAGAAGCAAATGTCGCCTCTAGATGCTTACTTTCATTTAATGCAAGTACTGGAACAGGTGAATGCGGTACTGGGCAGCATATTTGCCTCGGATGTTTTAGCACGTGAGGATATTAGTCAAAAGGAGAACTATGAATCCGCCCTGGAAGAGGTGGATGACTCGGAGCTGTATTTTAATCCGGCTAAGGGGAATGTGATCTTTTGCTCGGCCTATGATGGCTGGGCTTTTGCTGTAAGAGATTTTGCAGGATTTTATGCTCAGAAAGATTGGATTTAAGCCGCGCGGAGTTGGAGCAGAAACTTTGGGGTGACTTTTATTATGTGGCTAAGAAGAAATGTGTACTGCCTGGAGCACAGGAGAAGGCTAAGAAGCCCATGTTTGTACAATTTGTTTTGGAGAATATATGGAGCTTGTACGATACCATAGCCATACGTAAGGATAAGGAAAAGTTACCACAAATTGCAGAAAAATTGGGTCTTAAATTGGCTGTCAGAGATTTGCGTCTTAATGATGCCAAACTGCAGATTAAGGCGGTGATGGGACAATGGTTGCCCATAGATAAAAGTGTGTTATATATGGTAATCCAACATGTGCCTGCGCCACATAGGATAAGCGAGGAAAGGGCTCAAAGATTGCTGTATCCTTCGAATATGGACTTGAACTCTTTACCTAGAGAAACTTTGGAGTTGAAGCAGAGTTTTCGGCAATGCCAGGCTAATAGTTTGGATGTCATAGCCTTTGTGTCCAAGATGTCTCCTGTACATATTAGCCAATTGCCTCAAAATCGTGCCAAACGTTTGACTGAGGAAGAATTACAACAAAGAAGAGTGGAGGTGCGTCGTCGTCTAGAAGAAAGAAAGCTGAACGAACCTACAGAGCTGGAGAGGATTACCCAGGGCGTACAGCAGCTGGGCTCTCTTACGGAGCCACCCTCAGCGCCTTTAACTGAACCAGACTCACCGGAATATGTATTCATAGCCTTTGCTCGCGTTTTTAGCGGCACTTTGCGTACCGGCATGGAGTTATTTCAACTCTCACCCAAGCATGATCCACGTCAACCCTTACATTTAATAGAAAATCAAACACCTTATGCCTCCAAAGTCACCATCAGTGAACTTTACATGTTTATGGGTGGCGAATTGCTACTCCTAGATGAAGTACCCGCAGGAAATATTGTGGGCATAGGCGGATTGGAGTCGCATATACTTAAAACCGCCACCTTGAGCAGCACCTTGTATTGCACCTCCTTCAGTGAGTTGAGCATAATGGCCACACCCATTTTACGTGTGGCCATAGAGCCGCAACATCCTCAAGATATGCCCAAATTGATCAAGGGCTTGAAATTACTCAATCAGGCAGATGCTTGTGTTCAGGTTTCCCTGGCTCCCACGGGTGAGCATGTCATAACCACCTTAGGTGAGGTGCATGTGGAGAAATGTGTGCATGACTTGGAGCAAAGTTATGCCAAAATCAAGGTAAATGTATCCAAACCCATTGTTTCCTTTCGCGAGACCATAGTACCCGCGGCTACGGTGGATATGGTCAATGAAGCCATAGTTAAAACTGCAGAGGATAAGAATATAAGCAAAAAAATAGCCAGTCATCATACTCTTAACAAATTGGGTTGCCTAAAGGTCATAGCAGTGCCTCTACCCTCGGAGGCAGTGGAATTGCTGGAGCTACATTCGGAGTTTTTGAAGGTAAATAAAATTCAATATTCATTTTCTTTCATTTAACTCTCATTTTCTCTCCAGGAACTGGCCTCCCTTCAACGCCATCATTTGTTATCGGAAAAGTACTCGTCCATTTTGACCACCCTCAAGCTTAAGCTGGCTACCGCTCTCAATTCTCTAAATTTATTTGGCTTAACCTCTTTCACCTCCCTGGAATTGGTGGAACGCATTTGGTCCCTGGGTCCCCGTAATTGTGGCACAAATATTTTACTCAACTTAAGCGATTACGAACAACCCGACTTTTGGTCTACCCAAACCAAAACTTCTGATACGGATATACGCTCTTCTACAGATCCACGCAAAGATTTTAATAGCTCTTTGGTCAATGGTTTTCAATTGACCACCGCTTCGGGTCCTTTGTGTGAGGAGCCCATGCAAGGTGTTTGCTTTGCCGTACTGGAATGGTCTCTGCAATATGAGGGGGAGGATTTGAATGCCAAGGGTCCCTTTTCGGGTGAGTTTTGTGATTTGATCCAAGATGAGTATGAAATTTAAATTTTATTATTTAGGTCAAGTGTTGACAGCGGCCAAGGAGGTTTGCCGTCAGGCCTTTCAAAATCAGCCTCAGCGTTTGGTCACGCCCATGTATAGCTGTAATATTGTGGTCAATGCGGAAATGTTGGGTGAGTTTATATTAAAATCATTTTTAAAGCATACTTTTTGGGGTAAACAGTAATTCATGGGATATTTAGTTGTTGTCCTAAATCCAGGGATTAATCCCGAAATGAATATCGGTTCCGGTACGTGCCAAAATGAAAATATCGGTTAAAGGTTCTATTTCGGATTTCAAGTAATTTTGGTTTTCGGTTCCGATACGGTACCCAGATTTTAATTTCGGTATACCGGTACGTACCGGTACAAGTATAATTTTTTTTTAATGTTCAAAAATTAAAACTGTTTCACAATATCCGAAAAAAAAGTATGTATTAAAATTTAAAAAAATGTATTTTAAAATATTCCTATTTCTATTGGTTTTTATTTTTGGACAAAAAATTTCGCTAAACGTTTTTGTATATTTTATATAAAATCTAAAATCAGAAAAATATTTCATAATTATGGTTCGAAATAATCGGTCCCAAAATCTTCTGTATTCCTGCCATAAAAAAGAGATATTTAGTTATTTGGATAGATTAAAACCCATACTATAAGACAACTTTTCAATGTAGCCCATAATACGCTGGTAAAATCAGCTCTAAAAACGCTCTAGAACATTTGGAATCCTAAAATCTGCCTGAGCTTTTATTTACATTACATTTTTTCTAAATAATAAAACGAAATTTTCTTCAAATAGGAAATAATATTTCTAAATTTGCGAGCAAAATTTGATTTAAATCAAGAAACTTAATTTCTAAAATTTATATTACCATTTTCTAACATTTATATATCTCAAGGGAGGATTTTAATAAGACTAAGAAATCCCTTAAAAGTTTTTTCCGCCTTTTAAGACATTTTTTTCATATCGTTTATATCTTTAAAAAAATAATTTGATCCTGGTTTTCTCTAAAGGCCGAATTTCTGAAAAGTCCGATTTATTTTTCTGAGTATACGTTGCTATTTTATCGGTTGAAATATATATATCAAAAATCATAGATCAAAAAAATAAATAATAAAAACGGGAAACTGTACGGTTGGTGTAGCGGTTAACTTTCGGTGCTCAAAAAATGGTTTAATATCGGTTCCGTTTTGATACAGTACGTGGCTTAAAAACAGTAAAAAAAAAATAAAATTAATTTTTAATATTTATATTCTAATTTGAAAAATTATTTACATGAATAAAAATTCTTTTGTAAACATTTTAGAGAAATCAATAGTCCCTCGGTAGATATAGGTCAATGGGATATACGTTAATAAAATTGAGGTTGAAATTGGAATGGGAAAGATTTGAAAGTCTTCCTTATAATAAGTTAATGTCATGGCACTAAATGTTTGTCAAGCCTCAAATAAACATTTGAAACATTTCTAAAAATTTCAGGACTTACAATAAAATTGTAGGGAAAAACTAGATAAAATGAAGATAAATATTCGTTTAGCAGGAATTAATCCCGAAATAAATTTCGGTTTCCGGTGCCGCTTTCGGTACGCACTAAGATAAGATATCGGTTATTCTGGTTTTCGGTTTCGATACGGTGCCTGAATTTTTATTTCGGTACAAGGATCAATTTCTTATAATATTCAAAAAACTATTTCTAAATATTAGAAATTCGAATATATCGGCACTAAAATCTGCCGACGCCACGCCAAAATTAAAGCCACGTTGAAAATCTTTTGCGTTTTGTATCGAAAAAGAATCGATATATCGAATATTGATAATTTTTGCAGAAAACACGATATATCAATATTTATTAACGCGATATATCGTATATCGAATATTTTTTGGGGATATTTCGGCGATATTTTTTTAAGTTCTAGATGGAAGAGAACTACATATTTCCGACTCGATTATTTCGTTCTAGGAAGCTCAGCTTATGTAAAGAATTAAAAGTGTGGTTTCAACTTCAAGCGTCTTCTTTCAATATGATTTCTTGAATAAGTTTCCACAACTTAATATAAACTACATTTGCCAAATTATATACATCTGATCTGTAGATTTTGACCGCAGACTTATTTTGGTTTTTATATGAAATCAAATGACAAAATGACCTTTTTATTCTTAAGAAAAAATCATTTGTTGTTCAAAATATCGATAATATCGATTATTTTGTCAACAAAACATCAATATCGAAATAATCTTTTTCAATATCGAAAAAATGTCGATTTAGATATTTTTCAAATATCCGACAACCCTAATTGGAACCCGTACTACAAATCTACGTTTCCATTAGTCCCTAAATAGGGTCGTAAAATACTGAAAGGGGTGTTATAGCCCTATAAACGCTATGTTAAACGACTTATATTAAATTTTTCTAAATATTAGAACAAAACATACTTGAAATTGGAAATAATATAAGTTGTGGTAAAAAGCAATCCATTATTTTTCGTATTTTTTGTTTCCGGCCTTATTTAAATGGTTTCAAACGGTTAATATTAATAATATGGATTTTATTATAAAGTTTTTATATAGGCTTCTTCTCCGATCACTAAAAAAAGGGTTTTTATTAAGAAAATCAGTTTTGTTATCAATGAAAGCATTCCTATGACTGAGCAATTATGAATATTATGTGATTTCAACATTTCTGCAAAAATTTGGGAAAAATCAGGATGACTATATCGTATAGCTGCCATAAAATCAATCAGTTGAAACACATTTTTTTGATGGAATCGGATTCTTATTGATTTGGAATTGATCAAAAGCTAACATATACATATATCCTACATATATGTTTTCTGTAGAATCAGTTGGTTTGGTGAATCTGCAAAAACAAGATATTCTACGATGCTATTGAGATTGAGTGCGATTTATTGTCACCATATTTCGTTGTGTTTTGACACAGTTAAGGTTTTTATTGCTTTTTTCACCGAATAAAGGGCACAAACGGCCACGTCAAAATTCAAAAAATTCCTGAATCGTTTGCTTATTGCAAATTAATCACTTATTTAAAACTTAAGATTCTTGGGCGCATTTAGCGAATGCTGGATCCCTAAAATCTATCTAAATTTCGTTTCTTTATTAAAATTATTTTTCGCTCATGGTTAAGTACATTTTTAAATGAACTTTCTAATTGTCAATTTTGAATGCGACTGATAAGAGTATGCCACCAAATCAAGGGTCGTGTTCAGCAGAAGATCCTGCCCCCTGATCAATGATATATTTCTTGGTAATTTTCGTAGCCTACTTTTCCTCCTGTGATGAAGATGATATTTACATGGATATTGTTCAATCGTCAGACCCTCTAAAAGTATGCTAAATAATAGGAGTAGTTTTATTAAGCTGATCAGTGTTCAAGTGTCTCTGCTGAACGCGCCCAATGTTGTTTCTTAAAGCTGATCAGTGATCAAGTTTCTGCTGAATAAGTCTATTATTTCAATATTTTTATTGGAAAAAATTTTCTTTATGCAATAGTGCCAAATATCCATTTGAACTTGAATACCGATAAGCGGTGATGGACTCAACACTTCACACCCTTGTCCACTTTAATAGAACATCTTTATAGGCCTTCTACGACTTTATTTTGTTCAGAGAAAAGTGAAATCAAGGTCCTCCATATAGATCAAACTCTTTAAAAATGTTCATTGAAGGCTAAAAACTCGAAAACAGAGGGAAAAACGGCGAGTAATCTGGTATCAGTCATTCTTTTAGACTCCTTTGGAGGGGGTACTCGTACCAACCTACTTCTCAACAAGGAGAACTTAGATATGCCTTGGGCCAAGTTTAGTACATATGTAGGCTCAATAGAAGTTACTGTACTGCTTCGATTATTCATGGACTCAATGACTTCAAGTTTTCGGTACTAGAAGGAATCTAAGGGCCGTTTCTCTTCTACATGTTTCTTAAATCTAGGTGGATATTGAGAAAATATGTGTAGCCTGCTTTTAGGAAGCTAGCATATTTTAAAAAGCGGCCTAAAAGTAGGCAATATAAATTTTCTTAATATATAACTGATTTCAAAAACATGAAGATGAGAAAACGACCCAAAAATCTCACTTTTCCCAATAGCAAAAATCATCAATAATTCCAATGCATTTTTAATTTATTTCTTTTACTAAAAAGTATAAATAATTTATTACATTTTGCATTTACGAATTTTGTTTGTTGTTGTTGATTTGTTATTACCAAATTTGTTTTTGTTTGTAATTTGTATATAATATTAACTACTAGTAAATGCAGCTTAAATCTAAACATAAATAAGCAACTAAATTTAGTTAAATAATTTCATTTCATTCGCAATTTGATTTGCTCGGTGTTGGTTCAAGTTTTGCACCTAAACTATTTCCATTTTGTTTATTATATAAATATAAATAAAAAAATTGAGGCCTTTCGCTTTTTACGTTAAATGCAAAACAAATTAATTAAACAATTAATTGGGGCATCGCCAGGGACGCATAATTGTTTAATTAATTCGTAAATTGTTTTTGTTTTTTTGTTTTTTTTTTAATAAATATATAAATGTTAAATTAGTAGAAGGACGTGTGGGATTGAGTCAAAATGCCATTTGAAATGCCTAAATTTTAAAACCTTAACTATAAAATATTACGTGACGTAACGCTGCGTTACGTGACGCAAACACTCTTCTCTCCCTATCTCCTTCAGTCACAGTAGGTGTGCTAGAAAATTAGCTGCTAGCTTAGGTTATTTTTACGCTTAATCCCAGACTATGGTCTCCTGGAACTCTAAAACACGATCCCAGGGAAACTCTGGCTCAAAGTCCTCGACTGTGTCCAGTGAACGCTTCGAGCGATTCTCCAGTATGGGCTCCGGCAACGTTGTCAGCTCCGCCGCCGGCTCTGGCTCCTGTTCCACCAGCAGAGTCGTTCGCGCCTCCTCACTGGCCTGTGTACTGCTGCTGGGTTGCTCCTCACCGCCCACCGCCTCAATGGGTGGCGCATCGCCGCGTCGCTCATTGTTGCGTCCATAATTGCTACCGGGGAAATTATTAATCGAGAACTGATCGGGTCGGAAATTGGCCGAGCTATGTGTATGGCTGTTGCTCTCGGGACGATTTAGATATTGATAGGAGCTACTGCCGCCATTTTGGAACGATTGATCCTGAGGCTGATAGTTGGAACTGATGGCCGAACTGCCCACTGAACCGCCGCCATAGATGGGTCGACCATAGCTATCCTTTTGTACATTCGATGAAGCGGTTGATCCTCCGCCATATTGACTGCCGCCACTAATGCTGCCTCCACCCACTCCCGGACGATAGAAAGGCTTTTGTAGCTGATAACGTTTGGGTGGTTGGGCGCTGGGTTTGCGTACCGAATAGCCGGGTTTCACGCACATCATGCCAAATACACGAATTCCGGGCACACTGGCATACGTGGGCTGATCATGGGCCATGGGTCCCTCTGGAAAAAGCAAGGAAAAAGGTTTTGAAATTAGAAAAAATGCAGTTTAAACTTGAGAAAATTATTAAAATTAACATTTGTCAAACAACAACAACCTCAAAAAAAGAAGAATAAAGCAAAGTGAGTGTGTATTCGTATGCCCACCCTATGCCTGCGTAAATTTACCGCATTTGTAATTTTTACAAAATTTGTCAAACAACAACAACCCCAAGAAATAGAAGAAAAAGGCACAGAGGTGGGTGCGATGTGTGTTTATTCGTATGCCCAGTCTATGGGCGCGTAGGTTAAACTATTGATTTTTGAACCGATCTCCCAGGATCTATTTCTCAATATTTTTAAGCTATTTACCAAGATTTAAACCAAAACCTTAGTGTAATAATCCCAGATTCGAAACCCAACTTTAGGTTCAGTGCTTCCTAAAACCAAGCCGTGAACCGAAGCTATTGCTTTAACCCTATTCTTAAACCCTGGTTAAAGTATACCCGATCCAAAATATTCTGGGAGAGAATTGTATTGCCACAAGTGCTGGGAAACTATTGATGATCGTGCTATTAAAAACTAGTTCAATTTAATAGAACTAGTTCCTGTGTAACATACAAAGAGTTATTGCTTGGGAATAAACGAACGAATGGGGGTTGTACGAACTAATTTTCGGTAAGTTCTGATAGTATTCGTTGTAGGTATTCTTTTATCGGTAAATGTGCCGTTGTATATTTAAAAACTTAATCGAAGATTAAAAGAATATAGTACAAACACCAAAGGGAAAAGAGAAATTAAAATAAATTAGAAAAGTTACGAGTTATGAGAAGGTGGTCTTGCTAAAGAGTTATTGGATAAAGTTGGAAAATTTCAGTCTACGAGGATTCCCTTTAAATTCTTTTTGGTAATACTACAAAAAACTTGCGTGTATGGTCTGTTTCGGTTCTTTCGGTATGATGGATGAAGAATGACCATGAAACATAAAGACAATACGGCCACTTTTATGTTAGTTAGATGGCCACACTGCTCCCTTTGTATGGAGCAGCTGTGAACAGCTGTTTCACGAAATCAAAAGCAAATCAAAATCAAATCAGTTTCAGGAATCCCCCTTTGTTTCGATATAATCAAAATTAGAGGTGCGTGCGTGAGCGATTTTTCCTTCACGTAACGAACGATTCACGAAATAAAATTGTCCTGACGCAAGATTCACGCATACAACTTTTTGAGCATTTTGCGTCACGCACGTTTAATGCACGATTAAAGAAGGTCTCACAAATGATCACGTACGATCAAACACCCCCGAATTTTTGCGTCGAGAGACTATAATTCTGTCTATATGGCCACACTGCGCCCTTTGTATGGATCAGCTGCGAGCAGCGGATTCACGAAATCAAAAGTAAATCAGTTTTAGGAATAATATTATTAATCAAACATAATAGAATGCAAATTTACGATGTTTAACTTTAACAAACACGAATTAAGCACGGATCACGATCACGTCGTGACATGTCGTGACACACCGTGAATCATATCTCCCATCAGATTCCTTCTTGTCGGTGTGGCTTCCTGGCAAAACTGCGTATATAAACACCATTTCATAAATTCGCATTCAATTCTTGAAATGGTAGTAAGGAAGTAGTGTGACCAGAGATTTTAGACAATCGTTTAAAAAAAAAGGAAAATTGCAAATTTTAGAAATCGTACATTTCTTAGCATAAATATAGTGGTTACCTTTATATACATATAATCCAGAGATGCACATATTGTCAATTCCCTATCACATGTGACAGAGGTTGTGTCGTTTTTGATTTCTTATTCAAGCAATAATTTGTCGATATTTTCTAACCGTTACCCGTTACGTAACTCTTATTCCATAAACGTAATATAACCGTAAACGGAATAAAGCGATCGGATATAATAGTTATCGTTACCGTAACCGATATTCCTTTCGATTTTAATCTCTAGCTTAAAGTAAAACGTTTGTTTGTGAACCAATAGTATATCATACTCATACATACACCTACTCTTGAGTCTTTTCAAATTTTGGCTAGTTTTTAGCAAGCCTAAAAACACCTCAAAATTTTAAAGAAGATTCGTTCCGAAAATTCAAAACCATCGTTAAGCTTAAGGTTCGATTCGCGGACTGGTTTTTATAAGCATTCGAACCCAAGGTTTTGCTTCGAACCTTGATACATAACTTATTGGATCGGTGAAAAAAAAACGACGCTAATTTTGATAAAATTCAAATATGGACTGGACAGTCGACCGTGAGTGGAAGTTAAACCTTTCTACCTTAATCTACGTGGCGATATTTTACATTCTTACTTCTGCTGCTACATTTCGTGAATCAAAATATGACGAATAAGGTCTTTTTTAGACACGAACCTATTTTGAATAAGAGGAGGTCCAGTTCGTGTTTAGGTTAGAGAGGTCATTAAGTTATAAGGTACGATTCTGAACCGGTTCAAAAAATGAATTATAATTCATAATATAGGTTTAGGTTAGGGTGGTCATTAAGCTATAAGATACGATTTTGAACCGGTTCAAAAAATGAATTATAGTTCATAATATAAACTATAGGTTAAAAAATAAATGAACTATTCTTCATAAAATGAATTAAAAACTGTTCCAAACCAGTTTGAACCAGTTCAAAAGTGGTTCAGAGACATATCTTCGAAATTTTTCGAGCTTTTATTTTAAAATTCGGCGTGTGGGTAATATGGAGTTAGATATTTTACTGGTTCATGACCAGCTCCGAATTTCTCTAAAAAATTGGTTCAAAAGTGGTTCAGAGCCATATCACCAAAATTATTTGAGCTATTAACTTAAAATTCGGTGTGTAGGTTTATAAAATTAACTATAGGTCAAAAAGTGAATAGTTAAAGAAAAAGAACTAATGTTCAAACACTGAGACTTAGTTCATTAGTTCATTTTAATGACTGGTTCATTTGAACTAGATCACAAAATTCTGCTTAACTCTACTAAGCATATTTATATATGTATAAAAGTGAATGTATGTATGATTATAACTTAAAAATTTGGTGCGCGGTTTGTTAATATAGTTATTAACACAGGCCAAGTTCATTAGTTCATTTTAATGACCAGATCATTTGAACTAGTTCATGAAATTCGTATGTATGATTATTTAAAATCTTAAAAATTTGGTGTGCGGTTTGTTAATATAAAGTTAGATATTTTCCCGAATCAAAACAGGTTCCCAACCAGTTTGAACCGGTTCAAAAAGGGTTCACAGCCATATCTCCGAAATTATTCGAGCTTTTAATTTTAAATTCGGTGTGTTGGTTGTTAATATGGCCTAAGATATTTTACTGGTTCAAGACCAGTTCCGAACCAGTTTAGAAAAATTGATTCAAATGTGGTTCAAAAAATGAACAATAATTAAAAAAATTAACTATAGTTGAAACACTGAGACTTAGTTCATTAGTTCATTTTAATGACTGGTTCATTTGAACTAGTTCACGAAAAAACTCTACTAAGCATATATGTAAAAAGTAATGTATGTATAATTATGATCTTAAAAATTTGGTGTGCGTTTTTTTTTAGCTACTTTCTCGAATCAAAAACGGTTCTTAACCAGTTTGAACCGGTTCAAAAGTAGTTCAGAGCCTTATCTCTGAAATTATTTGAGCTATTTATTCAAAGTTCATCGTGTAGGTTGTTAATATGATGTAAGATATTATACTGCTACTAGACTAGTTCCGAACCAGTTTAGAAAAATTGTTTCAAAACTGGTTCAGAGTCATATTTCAACAATAACACAGGCCAACAAATTTTGTGAGCTCTGGCCTTCTCGATGCAAAATTCTGTTCCTGCTCTGTGCCCTGATTCCAAAACTGGTCTCGGGTTTTCTCCATCAGCTCTTGTTTTCAAGAAATCGCGGAAAATCCATTTTGCAGTTTTTTTAGCTTATGGAAAATTATGGAGGTCATACCAAGCACAAATTTGTCGGTTTATAAGTTTTATGCGATACTACATACATCAATGCAGCCATAAAAAATCAAGCGAGCCGCATCAGAAAACCATAATCCTATAATATTTATAAATTTAGTAAAAGAAAATCGTCAATCCACACTTTTGGAGCTCGGCCTTCCGATGCAAAATCTGTTCAAGAGCACTGTGCCCTTCAAAACTGGTCCGGGTTTTCTCCATGTTCTTGTTTTCAAGAAATCCGGAAAATCCATTTGCGTTTTTTTGAGGGAAAATTATGGAGGTCTTCAAGGTCCAATTTAGTCACTGCTGATGCGGCTCAACATAATTTTGGACTTAAGTGACTTATAGATAAATATTTTTTAGGTGTATTTTTATGAATTTTTCTTTTTGGAACTAGTTCATAATTTCATATTTTTTACTTACCCATTTTAAAGTGATCGGGACAACGGCATATGACCAGATAATGTGATTTGCCAGTTCGTGTATTCTGCAGCGCCAGCAGGGACCAATCTTTGGGTGAGCGGCATTCTCGCATTTCGGTGGTAGCCTCGCAGGTTTTGGCCAGCGTGATGGCCTGGTGGTGGTTAGAGCAAAAGTAGATGCATTAAGTGAGTGTGGTGTGGTGGTCTAGACATGGCTAATAGCTGGGTGTTAGCAGAATGATTAGACATTCACTTGGTCTGAAAAACGTTCACCCAGAGGGCAGGAATGAAAGTTATACCCAGTCACCCCCCCTCTCTCTTTTTTTCACTCTTTCAATTGAAAGCTAACATGCAAGCCGGCCGACGAGTGTATCTATTGTTTCATCTCGGGCTCTTCGATGGACAAGTTTGCTGTCGCCATTTACACCGGCCCTGGGCGTTGGAGTTCCTCTCTGGGAGGCATGCTTGTGCCGCATTAGCAGCTTTGCTACGCTTTCAATTGCCCGACATGATTGTCCTTTAACTGATTTACAGTCTTGGGCTACTGTCTGTCTATAATTTGATTGACTTGCGGCACTATTTTGCATGTTTCTCCAACCAACCGAACCAACCATTGGCTGCCAATTGAGGTGCCATTCAGGTTAATGTGGCCTGCCAGTTACCCCAGTTGCTGTGCCAGTTTTCCACTCTGCTCTTGTTGTTATTTTTTTTTTTTTTGCTGTTAAACGCATTTTCATAATTTGCTGTGTACAGTTCCGGCAAGTGTTGCATTTAACGGTAAATTGAAGTTGTAATTATGACAATGTTTTCAAAACCAAGCACAGCCCACACTGGAAGTGGACACCTAGAGACTGGACTTCATCCAGTTCAGTCGACTGGCTGGCTGGCTGGCTGGCTGCTGGCCATTAAACGATTAAAAATGCTTTATTATTTAATTTATTTCTATGCCAAGAGAGCTCGAGGAATTTATAACTCAATTATGGGTATAGAAAACAATAAAGAAGATGAGGGAGGAAGGTGGAAGTGGAAGAAGTGTTCGTGCTTCAAATTTAAGTATCAGTAACTGAAGTAAAAGCATGAAAAACACACTCAAAATGATTTAGTAGTTGTTGCCCTTAAGTCAGCTAGCGAGCTGATCAACTTTCAAGTGTTTCTTATTGGCCAATTGCCAAATGATCTTTGAAGATCATTGGAAGATGAAAATCGAAAATCTCATCAATAATATTACTCAATATTTGAACTTTAATTGTTAATTGAAATTTACCAAATATTTTTTAACGGATTTGTCAAATTATTTTGGGATTTAAAAAATATATAAAAAGTATCGAAATGATCACTTGTTTGTGTAGAACTTCAAATCATTTAATGGGGATCTTCGTATGATCCTTATCTGATTTTTGAGAAACCGAAATAAACTACAGCCTTTTTTTTTGTGATCTACCTAATAATCTTCAAAATTTGATATTCGAGTATCTTTATCTGATTACTGACAATTTCGGATCAATTATACATAGAAAACGTTTAAGTACACTATGGTGGATCAATCTACTTTTCTTAGCAGAAACGTAGTTTACACAGAAAAAAACAAGTAAGAGCGTTGCAGTTGATTGCCCCGACTAAGAAATACTACTTGATTTTGTGTGTTGTCATACGAATATTTTCACACACGCAGAGGCCGCTGCAGACGCGACGCCGCAGTCGCGACGCTGCACACGCAGCACCTGTCCCCCTTCTGCTGGCAACCAACATGCTAAAATTATTTTACTTCCATAACTTCTGTGTTTTTTAACCGATCTTATTGGGCTTTTTCAAATTGAATAGATAGATATAAGATAGATATAGACAGATATATAAGAAGATATAAGATAGATATAAGATAGATATAAGATAGATATCAGATCGATATAAGATATAGATATAGATATATAGGCCCAATAAATATCAAAATCTTAGCCAATAATAATATCCAGTTCAATTGGAAAATATCTATGTGCTCATAATGTTTAATAAATTCTAAGAATTTTGGCTTCAATCCAATAATATTTTCTAAAAAGTTACGAATATTTTCACGTTTAACGTTTTTGAATTTGACCAGCAATAAGCAAGCCCTTGTTTTCAACTGCTTCCAATGCTCCGAGAGTGATTTTTTGTCGCCACTTTGTCGCACAAAATGATTAACAAAAACAAAATGCATGCAGTACAATCGCCAGCTCGATCTAGCAGACGGCTACAAAAACATAATATACTCCAGTGTGCGCAATTGAGACAACCACACACTGTTTGTAGATCGCTGTTCGTTTCAAGCTTCGTTGCTGTTGCCGGACTGCTCCCTAACTCAAATTTTGTGCCCACCGCTGATTTAGATAAATCTTACGATTCTTTTTTACAATTGTCCCTAGATAACGTTTTCGCTATACGTTTGGTTGGATTTTTTAAACCCAAATACAATGCACACTCTTGCAAAGAATCTGCTTTCTCATTTAGGTACAAAAAAAAAAACTCAAACAATAATCTTAAAATAAAAAAAATTCATAATATAAAATAAATTAAAATTAAAGAGAAGGTAGATCTAGAGAAATGATAGAAAATGTGGAAATGACGCCATTTCATTTTTCTCTTCCTAAATAAAGTAGCGTAAAAGAAAAACAAGTCTTTTAAAATTGGCCACATTATCCGAAACATGAAGGTCGTGTTCTCTTAAAGTACAGAATGAAAATACTTTAAAAATAATATATCTTTGTTTTGAAGCTATTCGTCTTACATTAACGACCGAATTCTCATCTTTCTATAACTTCTTTAAGTTATTGTATATTCAAGATTTTGATTATTTTGAGATTTGTATTATTACTGGGTATCCAAAAAATGTTTGATCGGCAATTGCTTTGGCATATGTTTTACATTAGGGGTCGGCAAGGGAAGCAGAGAAGTTGCCAGTGGCAACGGGGAAAATATTTGTATTCATACACAGAATTGATTTCAAAAGCTTCAAAAGCGTTTTCATAAAGTATCGCTTTGTAAAAGTGCGACAATTGTTAGGAGCCACGCTGTAAATCTAGCCTTTTGCCGGAAAAAAGCTAAAAGTTCGCGGGCGACTGTTGTAACATTCGTTGCGAAAGTTGATTTTAATTGTACATTTATCTCTTCATGAAATTTTCACAGTTTACACAGAAAAACAAGTAAGAGCGCTGCAGTCGATTGCTCCGACTACGAAATACTACTTGATTCTGTGTGTTGTCATACGAATATACGCATGTCGATCAGGAAATGGTATTAGACTATGTCCCAAGACTGTAAGCGGTTTATAATGGTCTAAAAAGTGGTTCGAAGCTATATCTTAGACATAATTTAAGATCTAGACTAAAAAATTTGGCATTTGATGATTTCCCGGATTTAAGCCGATTTTGAACCAGTTTTACCCGGCTCAAAAGTAATTTAGAGCTATAATTAGGATTAGGATTAGGAACTGGTTCAAAAGTGGTTCAGCACCATATCTTAGAAATAATTTAAGTTGTGAACTTTAACTTCGATGTGTGGGTTAATAATCGGGTTTCAGAAACCGATTTCGATCTAGATTGAACCGGTTTAAAAGTGATGCAAAGCCATATCTTAGAAATTATGTGAACTTCGAACTTGGTAATATGGAGTTAGACATTTTACTGGTTCAAGATGGGTTCCGAACCAGATTGAAGCGGTACAGAAATGGTTTAAAGTAGAGTTAAAGAATCTAGTTCATTCAAATGACCTAGTTCATTTGTTAATTTTCTTATAAATTATTAACTTTTGAACTGTAATTCATTTTTGAATAGTTAAAAAAAATGAAATATACAATTGTTTAAAAAATGAACTATAGTTTCAAAAAGTGAATAATTTTGAACTGAGACCTAGTTCATTGGTTCATTTTAATGACTAGTTCATTTGAACTAGTTCAACTTTATACATAAGATGTGGTGTTTGGGTTGATAATATGGAGTTAGATATTTTACTGGTTCCAGACCTTTTCCGAACCAAATTAAATCGGTTTAAAAGTAATTCACAATTATTTAAGCTATTAATTGAAAACTTGTGGCGCTGAAAATGTGATTGTAATTAAAAAATTACATTACCATTACAATTTTTCAAAAAATTATTTTTTTTTGGTAATTAAAAATAATTGTAGTAATTTTGATGTTAGTTTTAATTATTTAAAAAATTACACAAAAAGGTTTTAAGGTAATTATAAAGAAATTAATTGTAGTTATTTTGATGGTAGTTTTAATTACTTTAAAAATTACACAAAAAGGTATTTTAATTTAAGGTCAATTAAATATTAATTTAAAGTAGTAATTACAAATTTGATGGTAGTTTTAATTTCTTTAAAATTACACAAAAAAAAGTTTTAAAAAAATAGTAATGGTAATGAAATTTTTTAATTACAAAAACAAATTAGTAATTGTAATGGTAATTAAAATTTTTAAATACCAAAAAAAAAAAGTAATTGTAATGGTAATGGTAATTTCAATTTACAGCTCTGATTTGAACCAGTTCAAATGTGGTTTAAATCGGTTTAAAAGTGATTCAAAGCCATTTCTTTGAAATTATTTAAGCTATATATTTGAAATTTGGTGCGAAGGTTAGAAATGTGAATTTTATTCCGTTTTAAAATTGTTTGCAAATTAGTTGGAACCAGTTCAAATGTCTAAAGTGGCTTCAAACTTGATTATAGACCCTCTTATAACAGTTTTAACATTTTCTTAGGATTTTGTAAAAGAAATATATCAATAGCTAGTAATTTATAAAGAATCATATACTTATATAACAAAGAACTACTAGTTCTTTCTATGATTTAACTACAGCTGTACCTTAACAAACATCCAATTGACTTTCAATGATTCTCTTTAAAAAAAATTGTACAAATAAACCAAAAAAACCTTCCTAATGATACTCTATTAAATGCCAAATCTAAATCAAGTTGATCTTCATGTTTTGTTAACAAGAATCTTCAACTGATCGTGATTTTCACAACAGGAACTTCCAGGAATCTGCTTCTACTTATTTATCAAAACAAAAATCAAGGCAATTTTCGTTCAGTGATTTGTCAGTTAACAAGCTTATAAGCCCGTGGTGAGCATCAAGTCGTGAAGCCAGAAGATCTATCATTTCCAAGGCAATTATCTAAGTAATTCAGTTGCCTCCTCCGCTGTTTGTTTCCTTTGGCTTACCTTTTTCTTATTATCACCAACCAATTTGGTAGTATGTTGATCATCTTCATTTAAGCTGGCCGAGCAGGGATCACGATATCTGCCAGAAGGAAGGAAGGGAACGAGAGAGAGAGAAGGAGAGATTAATTAGAAGTTTGCCCCGAAGTGACAACCAGAGTTATATATCCTTTTACCTTGATGGACAGGCGCACAATGGTTGGGTATAGTTGAGTCTCACATAGACAGCATTGCAGACTTGCTGAATGGCGCATTCGGGCAGCAAGTAAATGTGTTGATTGTGTGGATAATAATGATATTTTGTGGGTTTTGCTGTGGCCGTTTTCTGCAAAGAAAAAAAGAAACAACTCTAGTTAGAAGTGGATCTGTGATGGGTTTATAATTAAAAAATAAGAAGCAAACAGATTGAAAACGGTGCTTCAACTGCTTTTTTCTAGCTGCATACAAAACAGGTTAATGGCAAACGAGACCCCTCTCACATAGTGAAGTTCGCTTGCCTTTTCCGTTTTGCCAAACGGAAGGGAACCCAGAAATGAAAAGTTATTAAGAAATTGATGCAACGCTGGGGGGAGGGAGAGGTGTGTGTGTGTGTCTATTTCTATGGTAACCCAAACGCACTTTTACTTGTTACTTGGGAGTTCTGGTAATTTGTTTTGCCCCCCCCCCTTTCCCACCCTCTTCAGAACCTTTCAGTCACTTCCTTCCTGCGACCAGTTTTGCAGTGTTTACTTTTCTGTTCTGTTTTGTTTCTTTTTTTTTTTTACGTTACGAAAACTTTTTAAATATGCCAACGCACCTTTGTTTAGCTATTAAACAACAACTTTTCTACATAGTTTCTGCATCAAAAGTCGCCCCCTGGTTTTTTTTTTGTGGTGGCAAATTTATGGCACAATTCATTAAGAAAACTTTTGCTTTTGGTATTTTTATGACGAGAATTAAATCATCAGCTTGCTCTTCAGTGCGTAGTAAATGTTTTCAGAATTCTTAGAAATGTTTTGAAGCTTCACTTGAAGGTGAAAATAATTATTTAATCTGTGCAAGTTGAAGTGGCAGCTTAAATTGTATAGAAATTGTTGCTATGTGGCGGGTATTAGGTAAACCAATGGAGCAGATTCGTTTAAAGAGCTTTTGTTTAAATGAAATTAAAACTTTTTGATATATTTTTTGACAGTGTCCCGGAAATATTTAGAGATTTTCGTTTAAAAAAATAGTTATTTTCTGTAAGAAAGCGAGTTATAACCCTAAAGATCAGTTGCTCCACAGTTTTCAACGCATCAGGTTTTGTACATCTATTTTGTTCTCTTAATATTACCATCATCAGTACGAATTTCTTTGTCGATAGAATTAATTGAGTTTTCAATAAAGTTTGGCATATTATTCGGTTATTTTCCAACTGATATAATTTTTCCACCTAAAACTATAGTAACTTTATCTAGGACACTATTTTTCATATGATATCTAGCCTTAGAAAACAGATTAGTAAGGACTCTGACTCGTTTTTGATATTTTGTGGATACCACTTGAGTGATTGTGATCCTAATTGTATTCGAGGTGCTCAGGGTACCTGTAGAAAAGTTGGAGAATCGTCTTTATTTTAATGACCTAGTTGATTAGTTAATTTTTTTTGACGAACTATATCATTTTTTAAATTATAGTTCATTTATGAGCTAGATTATTTTTTTTTTCACTAAAGTTCGTTTTTATGAACAAGAACATTTTTTGAACTTTAGTTAATTTTTTGAACCATAGGTAATTTTATGAACCACATAATATTTTGAACTAGATCATTTTATGAACTAAATCATTTTTGAACTATAGTTTAATTTATGTACTAGATTATTTTTTTAAGTATAGTGCATTTTATGATCTGAAAATCATTTTCATTAATTTCTTGAACTACAGTTCTCTTGAACTACAGAACTACGGTTCATTTAAAGTGGTGCTCAGGGTACATGTAAAAGAGTTGAAGAATGTAGTTCATTAGTTAAATTTTTGATGAACTATTAACTTATGATCTATAGTTCGTGTTATGAACTAGAACATTTTATGAACTAGATCATTTTATCAACTAGATCGTTTTATGAACTAGATAATTTTTGAACCCTAGTTCATTTAATGAACTAGATAATCTTTTGAATTATAGTTCATTTTATGAATTTAAGTTCATTTTCATTCATTTCTTGAACCAGAGTTCTCTATTTCATTTTCATTCATTTCTTGAACTACAGTTTCAAAAGAATGAATTATTAGTTCATTTTTATGAATTTAAGTTTTATCAATAGATCGTTAAATAACAAGTCATTTAATGAACTAATAATCTTTTGAATTATAGTGCATTTTATGAATTTAAGTTCATTTTCATTTATTTCTTAAACCAAAGTTCTCTATTTCATTTTCATTCATTTCTTGAACTACAGTTCTCTTGAACTACAGAACTACGGTTCATTTAAAGTGGTGCTCAGGGTACCCGTAAAAGAGTTGAAGAATGTAGTTCATTAGTTAAATTTTTGATGAACTATTAACTTATGATCTATAGTTCGTGTTATGAACTAGAACATTTTATGAACTAGATCATTTTATCAACTAGATCGTTTAAAATTGAACCTAGTCTATAAAGTTATGAACTAGATATCATTTTATGAACTTTAGTTCATTTACATGAACTAAATCATCTTTTGAACTAAATATTTTATAACTAGATAATTTTTAAAAGTTCATTTAATGAACTAGATAATCTTTTAACTATAGTTTATTTTATGAATTTAAGTTCATTTCCATTTATTTCTGAACCACAGTTCTCTATTCGTTCATTTCATTCATTTCTTGAACTACAGTTCTCTAGTTCATTTACATTAATTTATTGAACCAGAGTTCTCTAGTTCATTTTCATTCATATCTTGAACTAATGTTCTCTGGATCATTTCCATTCATTTCTTGAACCACAGTTCTCTAGTTCATTTTCATTCATTTCTTGAACTACAGTTTTCTTGTTCATTTACATTCATTTCTTAACGGGTTTTTATCTAGTTTATTATTTAAAACTATAGTTCGTTTTTTTTTTTAACTTTAGTTCATGTCTATCCTCAGTATTGAACTAAATAAATCTATAATTTTAGTAATTTTTCCATACATTTATTCTTCGTCCTACAATATTAAACATGTCTATTGTTTGATTGCTTGCTTATGAAAATTAGAGGTGGTTTTTCGCACTTCAATATGATCCTGTGAATAAAAATGAACTGTTTATCGAACAGATCTTAAAAAGAGTTTTCTGACTTTAACTTAATAATAATCAGTCAAAATTTCTCTATTACAAACTACTGTAAAACGAAATGTCCTAAATAACCAATTTATTACCAGAACACTTCAATATTATTGAATTCTTAAACCTTTTTATATTACGAATTTTCTGTATAACAAAGTTTTATTTGGTCCCCTTAATAGTTCAACTCAAACATAATTGTGGCCTAATTTTCAGTAAAATGGCTTCTAAAATTTTACCATCTATTGCCCTAAGTATAAACTAAATAATGCTATTTTAAAAACAAAATGAAGACTTCTGTAGTTTATTATAAAATATAAAAATATTTAAAAATTTAAAATATCCCCTCAAAGAAAAATTCATCACGAAGTGCGTTCTAAAGCTATTTCAAATAATTAAATATAATAAGCTTTAAAAAAATATTAACATCAGCCAGATCGGACGTCTAAAGCATATTGCTGCCTTAGAAATGGTATTGCGTTATGCTGTGATGTAGTGTGACCAGAGTTTTGTTAGTACATTTGTCATAATTATCACCGATTTGAGTCCAAAAACTGGTCACACTTTATTCAAATCAAAAATGGAATAGAATGACTTTTTGAATAATACAATTTTTTTCCGTCATTAAAGCCTTTTTTAATTTTGATCTTAGTCTCCTTTAAGTTCGATACATTTAGGCCCGATTTCTCATCTTCTAAATAGCTGCTTGAACGGAACCTTAAACCGAACTTTGAAGAGAACCGTGAAACGAACCTTGAACCGAACCTTGAACCTCGGATCCGCGAACCATATATCTCTGCAAAAATAATTTGGGTTTACAGCCCTGGTATTGATATATTTCGCACTATTGATAAGTGCTTATCGATAAACTATCGCATGACGGGTTATATATCGGTTCTCAGTTCTGGAAAAATGAAAGCTGGAATTTCCCAATGCATCTTAAAATATTTTATAATCCCAAGTAGGCCTAGCCTTTTAATTCTCCTTCAACAAAACAACTCTCTTTCATTTAAATTCAAGCATTGGAAGAGACCAGACATATTGACGTACCAAGTAAATTTGATTAAAATAAAAATAATGTCTACAAATCAGAAAAATACCCCATCCATACCCACATTCAAATGTGTGCTTTTTGGAGATGTAGGAGTTGGCAAGACCAGCTTCCTGCAGCGTATTAAATGTGGATCATTTAATACCCTATATTCGCCAACTTATGAGAAGAAACCCATAAACTTGGAATTCAATACCAGTCGTGGGCAAATAACGTTTTCCATTGAGGATTCCTACACGATTAAGTATACCTGGAATAAACAGTATAACCAGGCGCACTGTGCCATTTTGATGTACGATGTGACATCCTATAGGAGCTATGAGATTCTCTGCACTTGGTATACGAAATTAATGTCTGGCAAGCCCATACCCACTGTTTTGTGTGCCAATAAGGTGGACATCATGCAAACTGTACGAAAAGCAGAGACCATAATGATTGAGCTGCCCACTTACAGGGTATCCGCCAAGTCGAGCTTAAATTTGGAGGAGCCATTTTTATGGTTGGCAAGCCAACTAATGGGTGATGCCAATTTGCAGATTGTGCCGGAAGTAGCTTTAATGCCGCCAGATAACAAAATCAATTGGAAGGATTTAGAGAAATTGTCCGAAAAGGGTAAAAATATTGATATACCCGAGGATGACAGCTGGGATGAAGATGATGATTAGAAGGAAAATGGAAATAATGAGAGATTTGATTTGATTTATTAAAATGTTAAAAAAAAGAAATTAAAATGAATTTGTATTTAATTGATTTTCATAAAAATGTTTTTGGGGTACCAATGTACCCCAAAAGATGGCCCTTGGTGAGGTTCTGTAGTTTAGATGAATTTAGTGATCAAATCAGATGATGGTGAAAATAATGACTTGTTAATAGAATTATTAGTGTCAAAAAGGCTTTTACACTTAAAAAAAAATTTTTGAATTTCAATACAGAATTTTTGATCAACTCTCTTCGGCTTTCAGCTCAATTTTAAGCACAAAGTTTTTTTTTTGGCTGAGTGTAATTGATTCAAGTACAAAATAATTGATAATAATCAATTCTCATAAAAATTTTCCGGGGTACGAATGTACCCCAAAAGATGGCCCTAGGTTCGGTACTATAGTTAAGATGAATTTAGTGATCAAATCAGATGATGGTGAAATTAATGACTTGTTAATAGGTTTTTTAATGTCAAATAGGCTTTTACACTCAGAGAAAAAATTAAATTTTTCAATAAGAAAATTATGATCAATTTTCTTTGGCTTGTAGCTCAATTTCAAGCACAAAGTTCTTCGTTTTGGCTGAGTTTGCTTGATTCAAGTACAGAATAATTGAGTGTAAGAGCTCATCAATTCTCATACAAAATTTTCTGGGGTACGAATGTACCCCAAAAGATGGCCCTAGGTTGGGTACTATAGTTAAGATGGATTTAGTGATCAAATCAGATGATGGCGAAATTAATGACTTGTTAAAAGGTTTTTTAATGTCAAATAGGATTTTACAGTCAGAGAAAAAATTAAGAATTTTTTGCTGCATTCAAATTTTTGATTGAATAAGAAATTTTTGGTCAACTCAATTCAAATACAAAATAATTAAGTGTAAGAGCTCATCAATGTATCCAACAATCGACATGCTCATAAAAAATTTTCTGGGGTACGAATGTACCCCAAAAGATGGCCGTAGGTTCGGTTTTATAGTTTAGATGGATTTGGTGATCAAATCAGAGTATTTTGAAATAAATGACTTGTTAATAGGTTCATTAATGTTGTGTCAAATAGGATTTTACACTCAGAGAAAAAAACTAAGAATTTCAATAAAGAATTTTTGATCAAATCTCTTCAGCTTACAGCTCGATTTTAAGCACAAAGTTCTACTTTTTGGCTGAGTTTACTTGATTTAAGTACAAAATAATTGAGTGTAATCTCATCAATTCTCATAAAAAATTTTCTGGGGTACGAATGTACCCCAAAAGATGGCCCTAGGTTCGGTTCTATAGTTAAGATAGATTTAGTGATCAAATCAGCGTATGCTGAAATTAATTACTTGGTAAAAGGTTCCTTAATGTTGTGTCAAATGAGGCTTTTACACTCAGAGAAAAAATTAAGAATTTCAATAAAAAAATTTTGATATATTTTCTTCGGCAGTTTATCGTTTTGGCTGAGTTTACTTGATTCAAGCACAAAATAATTGAGTGTAAGAGCTCATCAATTCTCATAAAAAATTGTCTGGGGTACGAATGTACCCCAAAAGATGGCCCTAGGTTCGGTTCTATAGTTTAGATAGATTTAGTGATCAAATCAGCGTATGTAAAAATTAATTACTTGGTAAAAGGTTCCTTAATGTTGTGTCAAATGGACTTTTACACTCAGAGAAAAAATTAAGAATTTTTTTTTATAATTTTGATCAACTCTCTTCAGCTTTTAGCTCAATTTCAAGCACAAAGTTCTACTTTTTGGCTGAGTGTACTTGATTCAAGTACAAAATAATTGAGTGTAAGAGCTGATCAATCGACATATCACGCATACGCCATGTTAAACCAAACAAACAAACAAAAACATTTAATAAACAGCTGCCAAAAAAGCTAAAAAACTTCTAGTAGAACAAGTCATAAAAAGGAAAAACGTTTGCTTAAAAATCAACACACACACAGAGAAACAGAAAATATGCTGCAAAAGAAATCAACGGAAATGTCACTTTCTTTTCAATCAAAACGCAATTCATGGCACTCGAACAACATGCACAAGGCCCGTGAAAGGTCGAGAGGCCCCGTCTCTCTCGGATCCAAAGCTTCAAATTGCACACACACACACACACAGAGAGCGGAAAGGTAGCCCCAGCGAAGAGTCAGAAGAAACACGATTTTCAAGTGGGAAGAGGAAATGCATAGACGGGGGCAGGAGGGAGAAGAAGGAGGAGGTGGGCGTACTGCTAACTGCCACTGACTGAACTTTAACCCCAACAACAACCAGAGTTAAACTGGCAAACGCTTTAATTTGCAATTCGTGGAAAATTCTTTTTTTTTTAGTGAGGGCCTAGTTAGGCCTTCTTCCACTTCTCTTTCGGTTACTTGTCCAACCAACATGGTAAATATTTAAAAATGTACTTAGCCAAAGTGAAAGAGACAGGCCAACACGGGGAGACGAACAACAACAGCAACAGCAACAACAACAATGCCATGCGGCGACAGTTTAGACATTTCGGACAGAAGCCACAAGCAGCTGACGCGACAAAAAAAAAAAAAATACATTCAATAATAATGCCAGGTCGAGTGTAAATCACTGTTCAACTAGCCAAACCAGCCAAAAAGGAAGCTGCAACTTGAAGAAGTCAGCTCTAGGTAGGTGGCTCAACTCTGTTTTTGGTTCAGCACAACAACAAATGATTGACATGGGAAGCCTTGTTCAACAGCGACCAACAATTTGCTTACCATAAGACAATTAGCCAAAAAAAAAAAGAAGAAGGAAAGAAGTAGAAAGAAAAAACACAGGGAGATGGAGAGTTTAGTTAGTTAAACATTTTTACATTTTCCTCATTCTTCTCAAACTCACTTTCTAAGCTGCAAAGGACCCCATAATTGCATTCTACGTACAGTGAGTTAAAAAAGTTAAGAGACACTAATGCTTATGTGGAGAATGCTTTTGAGTAGCTACTGACATTGACTATTTGAAAGACATTTGGTATGATTAAAGAATTCTTTTATACGTTTCATTTTTAGCAAGGAATAAATTTCTCATAATTTGGCCAGATCTGGCAACGCTTTTGTCATTGTTTAAATTATTGCACGAATGTACTAAAGTAAAAAATTGGTTCAAAAATATATTCAGACCTGTTCCCATTTTCAAATGGACTTAAAGCGATTGCAGGTCCGGATGATTTTTTTATTTTGGCGGTTCTATGTCAAATAAAAATTATTTTCTTTTTGAATTCGAATCGTTTTTTATCTGATCCGATAACAATTATTTCTCGAGATAAACAGCTGATTGTACGGTTCCTAAGGATTAAATAGGGCTATCGGGCTTAAAGTTAACATCTCGTAATAATTTTTAATTTTTTAAATCTAATCTTCGTCTCTATTGGTTCCTTATTTCCCAAGTCAGCATTTTATGAAATTTCGACACATTTTCGAGCCCTTAATTTGATTAAGAAAGTAATAAATGCGCTAATTTTCTGATACTTTGTCGGAAGAAAATGGGCGCGTTCAGCAGAGACACTTGATCACTGATCAGCTCAATAAAACTACTCTAAGTACTTAGCGTTCTTTTAGGTGGTCGTGTTAAATTGACTTTTGGAAAAGCTCCATGTAAATATCATATTAAATACTAGAGGCAAAGTAGGCTACGTTAATTACCAAGAAATATATCATTGATCAGGAAGCAAGTTCTTCTGATGAACAGGGCCAATGATAACCTAACTGGGATTCTTCTTAAGGAGTCTCTTATAATCTGGTTTTTTCATCAGTTTCGACTCATTTTCGAGTCGTATTTATAATCATATACGAGCCTTTTGCTTTCCATAGCAACAGATCAAAACAATCTCATTTCAATCCCCAGCATTACCAATTTTCAATTGATTTAGCTTATGTTGCAATGGAAAGCTGGAAAGTAAGTCTAAACTTTTTAAACCAAATCACTGCAACAGCTTCACAAAATCTGATCAAAATCGAAAATGGGAGCAGGCTTATTATTCCAATATTCTGTTTTTTTTTTGGGAATTTTCAAATATCTACATTTAGCGTTTTCAGAATGTACATCTATTTGAGTATATTCTTCCTGAAAATTTCAGACCGATCCAAAAATATTTTTAGATATACCCATTATTGTAAGGACACTTTAGAGGAACAGATCATTATCTTTTATGCATAAATTTATAAAGATATGAGTGATAAAAATTTATATAGAAGTTATAATCAGGGATGCAATCTGTTCGGTAATAAGTGGTTCGGTACCGTGGTTCTCAGAGATTTTATATGAACGGTTCGGTTAAAAACTTATATTCTGAATGGGTGCCTATGATTATATAGACAAAGCAGATTCTGCCCATAAAGTCCTTTATTGATGTTCTTATTATGTAAGGAATGAAGGCGCCATCCATTAGGGCTATCCATTAAAAAGGTGCATATCAATCGGAGTTCCCAATTACAATGCCATTCGCGAAAACCAAAAGTCTCCAAAGCGAGATTTCTCTATAAGTGTTAAATAGAGGACTTACATTACCTTTGCAAAATTAATTTAGATCAAAGAGGAAAAAATTACCACTACCTAACAAATTCATAAATTCACAATTACAATATCGTGGTCTTTAGATCTGTGGTTCCCAAATCCTATACTCGCAGAATGGTTTTGTTGTTGTTAGCTATGGTCGCGAGCATACAAGGTCATATCTTATTGTTTCTTCTGTCTCTCTCTTTCATTATTACTCATCTTTAATCTTGAACCAAACAAACGTTGTCCAATTGCGGTTTTTGTTGGGTTTGGTTCAGTATTTTCGAAAAAACACCGATTTAGGTTTCTAAACAGAAAAAATATCCTACTTTGATGCACAAATAGACATATTCTTTTTTTGCCTTTCAAATATGCTATCTTGGTCAGTATAAATAATTAGGGACATATTTATTTTGTAGTATCTTTAAGACTATTTGATTTTGTATACCTAAGATCAAGTTAGACATTATGATGAATGCAAATGGATTATGAAAAATGGTTCCATAAATGAACTTTAAATTATCTCGTAAAAATGATAATTCCAAAATATAAAGTTTGGATGCTGAGGGTCAAAAATAACATTTTTTTTTGTAAGCATAAACTAGTAATACATATAGTTTCTGAGATCTAGGATACCCTTTTTACTCTTCGGGTAACTGCTATAAAGGTATTAAGTTATTGAAACTATTAAGAGTGTTTCTCCACATTTAAATAAATTGTTATTTCATCGTGTATAGAGCAACAGAGGACAACACAAAATTTATTTAATATCAAGCTAAGGGACGAATTTCCAATAAAATTAGCATACTTTCGTGATCAAATTTCACAAAAGAATCTCTTGGAGTCCTCAACTGCTTATTTTCCAAAATGCTGGTGGTATAAAAAGAAGAATTACCAAGTTCAATTTTCAAATAAGTCAGCTGATCTAACTCAATAAAAATATATGTTATATATTTTATATATTTTTATATATTTTTATATATTTTTATATATTTTTATATATATATTTTATATATTTTATTAAAAGTAGTTAATCCTAAACAGAGTATCCTTCCTTTAGCTTAACTAATTCATCGTCAAATTAAATACAGATTTCTGTTGGTTCCTTTAACCATTTAAATAGGCCTGCCTTTGGTTTTTCAAACTAATCGCAGTCATTTGCATTCGCCACACTTTTTAAATTTCAGCTGCTGGCCCCCCTAAAGTAAAACTGGAAAACATATCCTCGTCGTTTATATATATGTATGCATATAATATCTGGTATCTTGTTCTCCATTTAGAGGCTTGATTTATGCCAGCAGCGCAAATTTACTTTTAATGAGCGACAGCAGCAGCAGCAACAGGCAAGAGTCAGAGTCAGAGCCAAAGCCAGCAGCTAATGTTAAACGCATGTAACTGACAGCAGCAGCAGCAGCTTGTGTATCTTTTGCATCTCTTAGTAAAAAATTTCACCATTTCCCAGGCTCTGCAAATTTACATAGCCTCCCCCCTCCACCTCCCACTAACTCCTCTCAATTAATAAATAATTTTCATTTCATTTTCATTTGAAATTTGATTTAATTATGTGAAAGTGTTTGCCGCCAATTCAAAGTGAAAAAGAACAGAAAATTAGTTGCCATTATTTGTTTTCTGCTTTTGTTTGTTTGTTTCTTGTTATTTAATTCAAGTGAAAATGAAATTTATTTTTCAAGTGTGTTGTGTGTGTGTGTGTATGTTCTTCTGTTGTTTATAAAGCGTGAAATTTCAAGTAGTTTGTCTACTCACGAAGCTACCGAAAAAAACACCACAACAACAACAACTCTTACACATTTCACTTGAGGCTTCTCATGCAAAACCCCGCTGTTTGTCTTCCGCTTTGCCGATCAAGTAAAAGTTCAAGTCAAGTGTTAAGTGTGTTTGCATCTCCAGCTGGCCCGGAGCCACCAGCATTTCTCACTCTCCTCCTCTCCTCCTTGCACACACACCAAAATAAGTTGATTATGACCGCGGGTAGTAATTAAAATGTTCAATAAATTCTTCAAACAATTGATTGTGAATTTATATAAAGTTTATTGTTGAAAAGTGAAGGCACACACGGATACGGATGTTTGTTTTTGTGTGTGGATCCGTTTTGCAAAAAGTTGTGGCTGCAGGGCTTACTTACAATAGATGTATGTAATTGAGGGGGAGAGTATTTTTTTTTAAAGTTGTGTTACATAAATTTTTGTTGAAGAATGGGATAGAAGAAATTTTGACAGTTTTAAGTTGTTTTACTTATCATTTCTGACCCTAAGTACTCCTTCAAGATTTCTTTTGAAACCTTCGGTTATATGGAGTTACATATTTGGGGAGAGCAACACCCAAGCAAACTCTGTTCAAAATCTCTAAAAAAATATTTGCCGGTATTAATTTTAATCGACAAACTCATCTTGACCTTCTTTGGAAAATTCGATGACTTTTTCTGATTGTTCCTTTAGTTTCGGAGTATTATAATGAATGTTCTATCATTCTATCAATAGTGACGACTCCACAGATTGGATTTCTCTCAAACAGATTCAATTACTGTATTGAGATTACTAGCCGAATCCACTTGATGTCGTAAGCAATCACGGCACCCATTGCACCGATGTCTTTTGTAGATAAAGCTTATCTTGTAAAATGTTTTTAGCTTTTCGATTCGACACTTTAGTTCTTCGAGTTGCGAGATTTTTATAAAAAACTGTTTTGGCAATTTACTCGGATATCACAAAAAAAAAACAATAGTGTTACCCCGTAAGAATTCGCTGAACGAATATCTTATGCTTGTCATAGAAGATTCTTCTTTCTCTTCTCTTCTGTCTCTCTTATCTCTCTTTCTCTCTCATTTTCCTCTCTCTCTCTCTCTCTTCTCTCAGTCTCTCTTTTCCCACTCTCTTCTTCGAGTCCCCTTAGACAGAACCAAATTTCTTTTAATTTCGTCGTTTGTTTTTCTGTTCGAAAATAGAAAGTCCTTATACGCACCGATATTAAGCTTTCCCCATATGCCCGACTCGGCACGGCCTGAACACGAAAATAAAGAGATTTCTGAGGACGAGCACGCACGAAATTGAATTTATAAACAATAGAATTTATTTATGCCCGAAATTCATGCGAATTTTATAGAATTCATACAAAGTTTACACCTTCAATCTTTTTCATGTATTTTGGGGGTACCGGTTCCAGAAAAATCTGGGGTTAAACCGACAACATTATCTATCCCATGCGTGTTGCCGTTGTCCTTCAGGATAGATCTGCTGCTCTCTTAAAACTGGCATTTCCCGGAAAATGTTGATTTGTCCCCTACCGGAAAAAATCTTTTTATAAATTAGCTTTATAAAGCCCTAATAACAACTGAATCCCACCTAACGTATTAATATAGAATTTATATGTTTCGCTAAAAATATGAAGCGAACTCAATTTAATTTGAATTAAAAATTCTAAAATAACGAACTCATTTATTGATAAATTCTTTTGCTTTGAAAAACACCAAGCTCATCAGTGATAATTTCTATCAAGAGGGATACCGCCTTTGTTGGTACGATCCGGGTAAAAAAATCTTTAAAGGTCCTTCTCTGTTGTTTTCTAATAAGTTCTAGTATTCAGAGAAGAAACTATTTGAAACAAAAACGTTGTGTCTTCTTCAGCCACTATTAATTCATCCTTTATAAAGCTTTCTAGGAAGCTCTTTTCGGATCATTTAGTTTATTAGGAGATAAGAGATTTCCTTGCTACATCTAGTCTTTGTCGAACTTATTGTTTTAAATCTTATGAATGGTCTTTTATTTTGCTAAGATTTTGTTATCCATCTGCTGATGAAGAATTTTGCTACTTCTTTCCAGGCTATAATTTCCATCATTATATCCTGGATAAAAATGTAAATGATTATGGTATAAGTAACCCATATTTTTAGATAAAGTTTATTTGTCCGAACAATATCTATTAAATCTTCATAACATGGTGAAAGCCACGGTGAACAATGCATACATCGATTATGTAGGTTTTTAAACCGTTCTTGAGTCCAATGAATCTTTAAGAAGATTTTAACTTTTGGTTTTTAAATTAATTTTTTCTACCTTTAACACCTTCAAAAATTCTGCAAAATTTATACGAGAATGTATCTTTATACGAAATGTTACCCCATCTAAAAGTCTAATAATTAAGTTGAGCCATTTCGCCAGAATTTTCTAGTGGATCGTTGCATTTTAAGAATGAGAAAATTGTTCTGGGGGGGTCCTGACATGCAAGCTATTGCCATAAGAATTTTGGGAATTTTTAGAATGGGTAATTGGTCGAAAAACGATTGTGTTGGAAATGATAAAATCTATGTTTAAAATTGTTTATTTGTAACTAGATATATTAAAAGAATCGGTAAAATTACTTCGTTGATGTGCTCTAAAACTGCATACTTAAAATATGGATAGAGTGATTACGATACGCCTAGTAAGCGGGGCTTTTACAATTTGTCCTGTTTTTGTCCTTTTAAAAAAAATCTGGTCCGTTTCTATCTTTTCTCAATGGTCATCTGTCCTTTATTTTGAGGAGGCGTTGGCAACACTGATCCCATAAATTTAAAATCGTTGACCCAAAAACGACCCAAATCGTATGGGAATTGGGTCAGTTTTTGGTCCGAAAGGGATTTGTGGAATACCTAGGTATAGATTTGTCAGTTATCACGAAGATATACACGTTATAAAATTTGTTTCCCACAAAAAAGGATATGGTGAATCGAATGTGACGCCGATTGTCCCTAACCAGCAGAATTTCTGACAAGTTTTTGTAGGGGTTTTCTTTATTTTATTTCTATTGCCCATAGAATATACCCTCTGTTTACCCTCTAACATACATGCATATAAACATTGCAGGCAGACAGCCCAAATAAGATTCAGATCCAAAGACTTGGCTCTATTTATTTATATATAAACATATTTTATTTTTTTTTTTTTTGTGGACTTGTGCGCATGCGTAACTGATATCCATCTTAGGCGGCGTTACATTTTTTTTTTAAGCGCACATGCGCATAACTTGTCAAACAACAGCAAACAAAGGCGGAGGCAGCAGCAGCAGCAGCAACTATGAAAAAAAGATTGCATCGCAGCAGAAGCGGACATTGAATAATCCAATTGCAACAACAACAACATTCCATTACCAAGTTCAGGTCCAAAGTGACCAAAGAGTTGCAAGTTACTTGGGTACGTGTTCATAATTACAAAAGCCACTGAAAATGGCAAAAGCATTTAAATGTGTCAAATGTGTGTGTGTTGCAGCAACTTGTTGCTCGTCAACATTAATTTGTTCTAATTTGTTTTGTAAAGCCATTTTTGTGACTTGTCAGAATTACGTTTACGCTGACGCTTAATGCCCAGTGCCGTAATACTCGCCTTTTTCTTTATGTTGGCCGAGTTTAATGTTCCAGTTTTGTGACCACCAAAGGGGACCCGCCAGCAATATTTGTTAACAGTTTCTGGTTGGTTAAGGTTTGTTGAACTTTTAATGAGTTTAAATGCCATGATACGTTGTGTACTGTGATATGGTTTTTAATGTACAACTTTGTTTATGTTTTTTTTTCTTTGAGGAGGAGACAGTTTTTGTGGGACAGAGTTAATGTTTGAGCTATTAGTGTGTAAGATGCGAAAAGGGAAGTTGGGCATTAGATGATAAATGATTTGTGTAAGTAATATGCACCTTATGATGAGGGCACAGCGGATGCTGCAAAAGGTTGACGAGTTTTATGTTTAAGTGGTTTAGGAAGTTAAAACTCATTTGGAAATTAAATTTAATTAATTTTTGAAATTTTTTCTAAATCTATTTTGAATTGCTTAGTTTAACTGGAGGTAAAGTGAACAATTCAAGTTGCAGCCAAGTGAAAATTTGAAAAAATTATGATTTAATTTCTTTAGCAACTTTCACAGAGTTTGAGGTTAATGTTAACTCTTAGAGAGTTGAGTAAATTGCGCCCTATGGAACAAAAAGAAAAATCCGTCATAATTTATGTAAATAATCCCCTTAAGTCTTATTCAAGTCTTTCAGCTTCTACACGAAAGAGATTTATAGCAGGGTTCGTAAAATGCACAAAAATTATTTTCACGCCATGATAAATAACATGAATGTAAAAAATAATTATTTTCATATGTTAAAATAGAAAATTTTACATATGGAAAAAAAAATTTTTATAAAAAATAATAAAAAAAAAAAAATTTTTTTTTTAATTTTTTCAGATGTGAAAATAAAAAATTTTACATATGGAAAAAAAAATTTTTATTAAAAATAATAAAAAAAAAATTTTTTTTTTTAATTTTTTCAGATGTGAAAATAAAAAATTTTACATATGGAAAACAATTTTTTTATTCATGGAACTAACACGAGCATTTTTAACACAATTGTTTTTTACAGGCATGTCAATAAAAAACGTCTATAAGGAACAGTCATGTCAAAATCGCTCCTGTTAGTTACATGAACAAAATTATTTTTTCCATCTGTAAATTTTTTTTATTTTATTTGTTATTTGTGTTAATATCTTGCGTGTAAAGAAAAATGTGTGTTATTTTATGAACCCGGATTTATAGTGATTTAAAATCTATGCAGCAAAGCTCAGAAATGATGAAAAAGGTTCCAACTAGAGATGGGCGCGTGTCGAATATTTTAATCACGACACGATTCTTACACGAATGGCATATTTTAAACAAACAACATGTAAGACTTTATTAATTTTGACGAATATAAAATAAAAATTAATTATTCATAATCAATCGAAGGTCGGTATCAAATCCAAGGCTGCAAACCTCAAAAATTTTGAATGAGGTTCGGTTAGGGGGACTCGAAACCGTGAGGAAATAATGGGTTTGGGAACCTCTGAGCATTATATCTTTCTTGAAGATCTCTATTAGCACTTCAATAACTAAGAACAAACTTTAGTTTTGAAAATGCTCGTTTAACTGATACTTGATAAAATTATAGTAAACGCAATATTTGTAAGTCTTCGTTTTTAAGTCCTTTAAACATTTTTCGAAGAAGTCTACAGAATTTGTCGTTGACAGATTTTATATTTGCTCTTAAAAATATCTCCGGTTTCGGACCGGTTTGCAGGCTTGATCAAACCAATCTCTATACTAGAGGTAACGCACGTTTCACGAAATAAAACTATCCTGATGCACGATTTTTAAGCGTTTTGCGTCATGCGATTCATACACGATAAAAGAAGGGGTCACGAATGATCACGCACGATCAACCACCCCTGAATTTTTGAGTGAAGAGACCTTAGTTCTATCATGGGTTTAATGGCCACACTGCGCCTTTTATATGGATCAGCTGATAATATCATTAATCAAATATAATAGAAACTTTCGTGAATAATCCATGACTTATATTCACGATGTTTAACTTTAAAACGCTCGAATCGCTCACGGATCACGGTTACACATGCACGAAAGTCTGCGTTTCCTCACGATGACGTCGTGGCATGTCGTGTCACACCGTGACACGTTTAAATTCACGTCACGCGCGCTCCTCTACCTTATACCATTGAGACGGTATATTAAAATTGTGCTGATGTTTGTAACAAAAAAGCATAAAAGAAGGCATTTCTCGATCCCATAAAGAATATATCTACCTGATCAGCATCAATAGCCGAGCGTCGACTGTCTAGCGGTTGCTCGTTCGGTCATCACCAAATTTTCGTTGAAATTAGTATTTTGCCATAAATTCGGAAAATTAGCCGAATCGGATGTCTATAGCATATAGTCTGCCTAATTTTTAAATCGATCGTTTAAACTAAACTTTGCAGAAAAACTTTTTTTTAAAAATTCCATCGTAGGCTGATTTTGGTAAAAACTGTGTCGGATGACTATAGCAATATGCTGCCATAGGAACGATCGGTCCAAAAACTAGTTCTAGTAAGAAAAACTTTTTTTTTTCCATCGTAGCGTCACCAATCTTGGTATATATAAGTTTTATATGATTTCACTTAATTTTGGAAAAATATAGCAAAATCGGATGACTATAGCATATAGCTGCTATAGGAACGATCGGTCCTAAAATTAGTTCTAGTGAGAAAAACTTTTTGTTTTCCATCGTAGCGTCACCAATCTTGGTATATATTAGTTTTATATGCTTCAACATAATTCTGGAAAAATGTATCAAAATCGGATGACTATAGCATATAGCTGCCATAGGAACGATCGGTCCAAAAATGAGTTCTAGTGGGAAAAACTTTTATGTTACTAATGGTGGCGTCTCCAACCTTGGTATTTATAAATTTAATATGCATCCATATAATTCTGCCAAGTTTGATCAAAATCGGATGACTATATTGTATAGCTGTCATATAACCGATCGGTCTAAAAATCGATTTTAGTGAGTAAATATTTTTTATTTTTAATAAACTCTCTTAATTTTATTTAGAGAGATTAGTTGAAAAAAAACAACAAATTGTTGTTTTGTATGTTGCTGCAGCGCCCTTCTGTTCGATTTTTTTTGCATACCGCTGACTTAGAGTATACGAGTTACGAAGTTTGAATTAAATTGGCATATAAATGGATTAGTCTGAGTCAAATTGAGCTGTGAACAGTTAAATCCTTGTCGAACATGGATCCCCTATAGCAAGCCCCTTCTCTTTAAATATATGCCAAAATGTACTTTCTTTTTCTGACATTTAACAATTACTTTCCTAATGGAAAAGTGGAATCTCTAACAACTTGTAATATTTATTCCTATGCCATAATTCACTTTCTTTATTTCACTTATAACAATTACTTTTCTTATTCTCTCACTTAACTTTAGTTGTCATTCAAAATCCCCCTTCCTCTGCCTTTAAGCATAAATATTTGCCTAAACCAAGCACGTATAACAAATTCACTTAAACCTTAAATCCGAATCCATATAGCCGCTCTTGTGTATGATGTGGTCATTTACGTTGAACAAAAGGCTATGCCTTGTCCGGTCAAAATGTTTATATTTGTTTTCTTCTCACAACGCTAATACGTACAATAAACCAATTTCCCAATTCCGCTCCCCCGAACCCAAAAACTTTTTACTCACGTACGATTGTGGTGGTCATTGTTAGGGTAGCTTACCTGCAAAAAAAGAAGAAAGAAAAATAAATATAAAGAAAGCGAAATTGGTTGAAAGAATTTTTAACATGTTTTTAGCTGATTTTAATTTGAATTTGAATGGGCATAACAATTTACAATGTAAATTTGCCTAAGGGACTTTCTAAAACCCCAATTCTGTTCTCTCTCCCACTTCAATGTCATCCGTTTCAAGGCAAAATCAGTTTCAATTAAAAATCTTAAGAGACTGCAATACTGTCTGTGCTTTGAGCTTAATTTGTGTAGCGCCTAATTATTGCATTTGTTTTCATTGTCTTTTTCTGTGTGTCTCTAGGGGTTTTCTCTTTCGTTTTTCTTATTTTTACTAGAAAAATAATGTGCAGTTTTCTTTAGTTTTTTTTTTGGAGCCTTGAGGCCAAACACTTTCTTCTTTTGAATTTATCAAAGTAGCGCGCACATTGCATCGCATCTCTTATCTATGCCCTTGCGGCAATGTTGTAGCTTTTGTTTGGGTTTTATTTTCGCATGACTTTTTCCTATGGAAATGAGTGAAAAAAAATGGCTGATTTATGCGTTTTTCTACTAATTTAGCCCCCCCGCCAAGTGTGTTAATTATAAGCGGATGCCTTTGGTATGTACGCTGGCCTCGAAGGCATTTTAATGTCTTTATTATACCTACCATTTACTTAGTTAAGGAATTTATGTTTTGTTTCAGCTTAGCAACATGAAAAGTAAAGATTATTGTATGGCAACATGTTGCCATACATGTTCTTGGCAACATTCAAGTTACTTATTACCATCATTAAGGCAAACAGGAAGCGAAATAAAATAATGTATAAATAAAGAAAATAAAGCCATTTACCGAGTTACATTAGGACAAGTAAACATCATTTCCTAGCCATATGCGACTGAGCCCTTGGCAACATTAGATGAAGATTCTTGTTGTCATTAAGTTGTTAATTAGTCATAGTTTTGTTGCTTGAATTTTATTTTATTTAAATAAACTTTTATGGCAATTGCGTTTAGAGTCGAAATTAACGTTATTTGTGTTTCCTATATTTAAATTTCTATAACTTGAATTTTTTTAAAGACTTGAACAAAAATTTGTCCAGACAAGGACTTCAACGTTCGAATATTGAAATAGACCGTGTTCCTAGAGGAAATTACGATCCAAAGCAGAAATAGAAGTGGATCGATAAATTTGGCTAACCTTTTCTGGGGATAGCAGTATTATGTACGTGGCGGGCTTTGCGGTTATGCTAAAAGCCCTTAAGCCTAATGGGCACGAAAACTTTTGCATTTAAGTAAATCTTCTTTTTTCAAAAAAATATCTTCCAAAAAAATAAGGTACCGATACGGAACCTATTACCGAAATAATTTAGAACCTAAACAGAACCTTTTACCGAAACATCAGTTTTGGTACCAATAAACAACGAAACAGAAATTCGATTCGGTTTAATTCCCTGCTTTTAATAGAAAATATTGTGAACTATCTAATATTCATCATAATTTGTTGTACATTTAAGTTAAAACCCCAAGTCTACATGAAAAAGCAGGGACTAGAAACAAATCACTCACAACCAGGCAATAATACCTTAACAGGAACTAGGGATGCAAAAAATAATATTAATATATCGAAGTAACGATATTTTTTTTTTTAAAACGATATATCATTATCTGGATATTTTTAAAGTTTTCTTTTTAATTTTAGATAATGTTTATTAGAGTGTCATATTATCTCATTATAAATTGTACATATTATTAGCCTGAGTTAACATTGTTCGACGCATGACACATGACAATCTAGTAAGCCTTCATGTTTTATTATTTTTAATGTCAATTGACAAGCTATTCACAATAAAAACAAGACAACATAAGGGACTACTAGATTGTCGTGTCTCGTGCGTCGAACAGTGTGAGTCCAGCCTTACATTGTACATATTATTACAATGAAAATATATGGCATATGTATCTTATTATACCAGAAAGGTCAGTGCCATCGTAGCGCTTGGGTTCGGCTATACAAGTTTAGTTTCCGACAACAGAAGCCATATGACCGGTGAGGGCTGTTATTTGCCTTTGGTTCGCGCTTAACAGGCTTCGGCTTATTGTCGCCTGAGCCTCTTAAACGTAGTGTGTATTGTACATCAAAGTCTAACCAGCACATAACTTAACGAGTTTTCCTTAAATCTCTGTGTAAAGATTATTGAAAAAAAATTTTAACGTTTCTAGGATTGAGCTGTACAAGTTTCTTTTTTAACTTTTGTATATGTGTTGATATGTTTACTTTTTAACTTATAACTTACTTTTCTTTTGTTATAATTGAAATGAAATACATATGTTATATTAAACTTATAAAAATTCGTTAAATCTTTAGATTTTTATTGAGAATGTAGTTCCTAATACCCATAAAATGACACCACAAATAACTCAATACACCTGTTTATTCAAAAGATATCGCTTATTTAACAACAAAATATCAATATCGAAATGATACATTCTCAATATCGAAAAATATCAATATACTATATGGACTTTATAAGTGTCATATAATGTAAAGTGAACCCAATTTAATCCTTTTAACCAGTGGGCGGCGCGTCGCTATCTTTTGTGCAGATGAAACTGCTCTACGACAGCGACATCGTTGCACCGACAGTATAAGCTGTTGTGTAGCTTCTTCAATGCGCTTTCGGTTCTTGTTGGACTGCTTAGGCAAAGTATAATAAAGCAGTTGCTCTTCAGCAATCACTGCTATAAACGAAACACTAATTTCGGGACGTACCAAAAATACAAAATTTTTCGAATTCATTCCATTACATGTTCCTAGCAACATGTTCCCAAATATTAACAACATTTAAACTTACTAAGGCTGGGCTGGCTGACAAATGACAAGCTGTTCACAATGAATATAAGACAACATGAAGACCCACTAGATTATCATGTCTTACATTGTAATGCTTACTCAGACAAATAAGAAAAAGAAAATACAAATTCTCCGGACGTCAAGAGATGAATTTATATAAAACAAGTTAAAGCATTTTCATGTAATGTCCTAGAGATATGATAAATTTATTTCATTGCTCAATAAAAACTTTTATGTAGAGTATATTTTAAATAAAACTTTGTCGTTCTAAAGTAAATGTAATTGACGCTTGATCCGTTTTCTCATCTTCATGGTTTTCAGATCTAGGTAAGTTACTTACTTTTAGGAGGCTTTTCAAATATCTATGCTTGTGTCTACAACGACCTTGATTTGATTTTAAACGCGGCCTTAAAGTAAGCAACATAAATTTTCTCGAAAAGCACCTAGATTTGAAAACCATGAAGATGAGAAAATGGCCCATAGTCTTATCGCTTTATCAAACTCTTTTTATAGTATTGCAAAAGCTTAAACTGATCAAATATATATCTATGTTGGTTACATTTAAATTCAAGATAATTCACAGTTTACACAGAAAATGAATCCTTTAAAGTTAGGGTCCCGCAAATACAGCCCACAATCCTACATTGTTACTTACATAGCAACATGTTGCTAAGGTCTTTTTAGTAGGAAATTAAATATTTAAAATTATTTTAGTTTTTTTTTTATTTTGCAATTTTTTAATATTTTTTTAGCAATATGTTCAACTAAAATTTAAAATAGTGTTCTTTGGCTTTCTTAAAGAAAATAACTTCCAAAAAATGCCTCAAGAACTAAAAATCAATTTGGTTTTCACCTATCAAAAAACAAACAAAAGATTTTCTCAAAATAATTCTGCTGGCATAACAAATTTTTACTTTGCTTTTCCAACATAGAAATATGTCAGGAACTGTTTTTTTTTTGTTGTCTGTCTGACTGGTGGTTAAATTTAGTTTTGGCATTTGACAATTTGCGACGAAAAATTTCACTGACTTAACCTCCCGCCCCCCCCCAAACGAAACTGAAGTGCCATTTGTGGGCATTTTTCTGTGTAACCTCAATTTGCATTTTGCTGAATATGGTCAGACAGTTTTCCACTTTGGCCATTGATGGGTTAGTGTGAGTGAGGAAGAAAGGCAAAAGATGGAGCTTTGTTAACAGTAAAATCAATCGGCGTATAGAATGTATCTAATAGATACATAGAGATTCCAACTTGAGCTCAACATTTACAGCTATCAATCATAATTAAGTGAATGATAATCAAAATGGACAGCATTATGAAAGCTGCTGCTGCTGATGCTGCCGCTGCCCCCCCACCACCATCGTTTCAACCCGAAGTTTTATTGTTCGTTGCGGTCGGCTCTGTGGTGTCTGTTATTAGAGATAATGATAAAGAGACGCAGATCGAGCGAATCGGAGGTTCGTCTCGGCACCGTTATGCAGGTCAGCGCATAACTTTGACTTCGACTCCAACACTCGGCTCAAGCTCTCAAGCTCATCTCGCATGCAAACGCAGCTCAGCCGTCACATTTTTGTAGCCATAACCAAGGCGATACGAATGTGTTTTGTATCTTCTCTTTCTCTTCATTGACATGGCCAGCTTTTGCCTGGCAAATTTAGCACGCCAAAGAGAAGAGTTGTACACTCAGAAAAAAAAAACAGGATGCAATTTATGCCGTTTTGTTGTTATTAAAAAGTCGTTCTCAAGTGGTTTTAGATGAGTAATGCATCTTTTTTATATACTAAAACGAATGTTAATAAAACTAAAATAAAACTAAAAATTCTTAAAACAAGAAGACAAGAATTAAAAAAAATTTCCTTTATAAAATAAAGAACAAGCATACAAATATTAAATTAGGAACATTTCGTTCTTAAAGTAAAAAAAGGTCTTACTTCAAGTACTAAGCATTCTTAGCTTTCAGAAATAAGGACGAAAATAAAACCGAAACTGTTTTTCCAACACTGTTTTTTAACACTATTTACCAACATTCTTTCCCAACACTGTTTTCCAACATTGTTTCCCAACACTGTTTCCCAACACTGTTTTCCAACATTCTTTCCCAACACTATTTACCTACATTCTTTCCCAAAACTGTTTCACATTACTGTGTCCCACATTGCTTTCCAACACTGTTTCCCTGCACTGTTTTCTAACACTGTTTTCCAACACTGTTTTCCAACACTGTTTCCAACACTATTTACCAACATTCTTTTCTAACACTGTTTCCCACATTGTTATCCCAACACTGTTTTCCTGCATAGTTTCCCATCACTTTTTTTTTCCATTTTCCCATTACTGTGTTCCACATTAATTTCTAACACCGTTTCCCTGTTTTCCAATACTGTTTCCAAACACTGCTTTCAACACTGTTTCCCAGCCTTTAACATTGTTGTACTCTTTTCCAAACACTGTTTTCCAAAATTCTTTCCCAACACTATTTACCTATATTCTTTCCCAACACTGTTTCACATTACTGTGTCCCACATTGCTTTCCAGCACTGTTCCCCTGCACTGTTTTCTAACACTGTTTTCCAACACTGTTTTCCAACACTGTTTTCCAACACTGTTTCCCAACACTGTTTTCCAACACTATCTTGTTTTTTATTTTTCCATAACTGGTCATTTAATAAAGTTGTTTCCAATACTTTTTCCAAACACGGTTTACAATACTGTTTCCCAGCCTTTAACATTGTCTTTTCCCAACACTGTTTTCCAACATTGTTTCCCAACACTGTTTCCCAACACTGTTTTCCAACATTCTTTTCCAACACTATTTACCTACATTCTTTCCCAACACTGTTTCACATTACTGTGTCCCACATTGCTTTCCAACACTGTTCCCCTGCACTGTTTTCCAACACTGTTTTCCAACACTGTTTTCCAACACTGTTTTCCAACACTGTTTTCCAACACTGTTTTCCAACACTATTTACCAACATTCTTTTCTAACACTGTTTCCCATCATTGTTATCCCAACACTGTTTTCCTGCATAGTTTCCCATCACTGTTTTCCAACACTGTTTTTCAACACTGTTTCCCAACACTGTTTCTCAACACTGTTTCTCAACACTGTTTCTCAACACTGTTTCTCAACACTGTTTCTCAACACTGTTTCTCAACACTGTTTCTCAACACTGTTTCTCAACACTGTTTCTCAACACTGTTTCTCAACACTGTTTCTCAACACTGTTTCTCAACACTGTTTCTCAACACTGTTTCTCAATACTGTTTCTCAACATTTCCAAAACTGTTTCAAACACTGTTTTCCAATATTATTTTCCAACACTATTTTAAAACTATGAATTTCAACACTGTTTACCTACACTGTTTCCCAATACTATTTTCCAACACCATTTTCAAACACTGAATTCTAACACTGTTTTCCTACACTATTTTCCTTCTATTTATTTTTAACAATATTCCAAAATTTTATGGTTTGTGTACGAAACGGTACTCATCACAAAGCACAACAGGGTGGAATTAAGTGCAAAAAAGGATTGATTAAAGAACATATCAGTATTAATATCAGATCAAAAGCGGACTGCTTTAAAATTGTATAGCCTTTAATTTATCTATGTTTGGTTCTTATTTTAGTATCAAAGTTTTTTTATGCAAGGTTTATTTGTTCTTAAACTAAGTACAAATATGACTTTATTAAGCCGAAGACAGTTTAAAAGTTCTTAAAATCATTCAGTCACGCTCTTAACATATTTAATCCCTCCCGTCTTGAAATCGAGAATTCAAACCACGCAAGAATTTATTGGAATCATTGAACTTTTGACAGAAAAATATTTCCAGATTTTTCGCTCAGTGCAAGGTCACCAATATTCCAAATTTAAAAAAACCCAAAGTGTTTGAACAAAATTCAATCAAAAAACATTTTTTTTAAGACAGCGGTGGGCAAGTTCTTGCTCCTTAATGCCTTCCATAGCTACGATAATTATTTTCGAAAAGAATAACAAAAACAAAGTGCATGCAATTCCGATGCCAGATTGCAACAAGCACGCAGTTAAAACAATATACTAATAAGCCCGAGACAGATAGACAGCTGCTCGACTCGAGCCTCGCGGATTTTTCATATTTTCAGATAGATTGAATAATTTCTTAATTTATTTTCCAAGTGTATTTGCTTCTTCTGCTGGTAGTAGCTTTCATTTTGCCTGGGTGACAGCAGCAGCCCAACAAGCTACATATATGAGTAGTTTACATGGACCAACTGCAACTCGCTGTGCCTGCCAAGCTAGTCACATTAATTTATTAGTCGCACTTGCTCGCTGTTGCTGTTGTTGTTGTTGTTAAAGATACTAAACACACTGACACACACACACATGAAGATACAGGGGGTATAACTCTCTGGCTAGTTGTCGCCTATCAAATTACCCAAGCGGGTTGCCAGCAACATTGAAATCTCTGGCATTTTTTTTTTGCTCATGTTGTTGTACCGCGAAATGCAAGAACTGTGCAGGTCCAGTTAACGGGGAGTAAGTGAAAATTGTAGCTTATGCGTAAAAATATATCATGAATTTGCAAATTGAATAGAGGCAACTCAACTAACAGTTAGAGGATTCAAACTAGTTTCAATGCTACAGACGAGTTAGGAAACTCACAGACAGTTTAGAGTCTAGGTGTGGGAATGTCTATATTTTGCGATAAAAGGTGATGAAAATAACGAACTTAATGTTAGTTTTAACGTTGTTCAATAAATATCGCTTTTTGTGAGAATTTTGCTAGTGTAGGTTGCTAGAGGAACTCTTTCTTCTAGCAAAGAAACTGTGTGGAGGCTAGGTCCATTCTGACGCCTTAATAAAATCTAAGAATTGTGCTAAAGATATCACCGCAAGCTGGGAGATATATGCTAGAAGGAATTTCTGTCTTTCTCGACTCAAAGCGGGGCACGAAGAGAAGAAGTGCAGACGAGACTCCACCTCTTTCTCGTCTCTGCAGCTTTTGCAGAAGTCATTGTAAGGGGCCACAAGTCTGAAGCCATGGAACTGTTAAAGTCCTAACCATTGTGAGTGATTCCCATTTTTGAGTGTTTTTTTTTTGGTAGAATTATGTTTCGTGCACGTTACAATAGGCATACCGACGGTTTCCTTATCTGGAAGTAGGTTTGATAAAGCCACACCAGTATATACAGATATCGATTGCTGGGCCCACACAAATTGTCTCGTACATGAGCTGGTCTTAAAAAGAATATGAAGAAGGCTCAAAAAACGTCATCCAGGGGACCTCTGGAATAGGTCGTCTCCTTGGCTCACCCTTAATGGCAGCTCGTGCTAGTCACCTGCGTCATGATCTGTCCTTTTTCCCAGAAACTGGCGATCAATTGTTCCTGTCCTTGGAACCTTGAAAAATTTAGTTCCGTAACTCCTTTTGTCTATTAAAGTTTTTTATAAAAAAAAAAAAGGATGCAGGTTCGTGATAGTGCACTGTCTGATGAGTTTGCAATGGCCCTGGAACCCAGTCAAAAGTGCTAGTATTTTATAAACTATAGATGAAAAATAGTACTATCCAAAAATGTCGTTTGTACCTGTTTGAAGTCAAGTTTTGATCGCACTTATTTTGAAAATATCCGACTCGAGGGACCAACTATACCCCACACAATGTTTTTTTTTAAGGTTTTATTTTTAAGGTAATCAATGTGAATGAGTTTGCGTATACCCATAAAACTGTCGCCATAATCTTATTGGCCTTCTTTGGTGCACCCGGAGAAGTTCTCTAATTTAACTGATCCTTGGTCTCTGTTGTGTTATGATCAGAGATTTAAACTAAAAGGAAATGTGGTTCCTATTTAGATAGCTGTTTTGATTTATAGCTGTATTTCGGTTCCTAGTAGTATTTCGGTTGCGACTATATATATCGGTTATGGATTGAGGGTTACATAAAGGTTAACGATTTTTTTTTTAGTATTATATAGTATTTATACACAGAAAAAAGGCAAAGCTAATTTCGAGTATAAAAAATTGATTTGCTCCCGATTTTCGGATTGAAGTTTTAAGTACGAACGACTTGGAACAATCCCAGAATTTCTGTTTCAATCCAAAAAGCTCATTTCAAGTTCGAATTGTACTTTGAAATCAAATCAAAATAAAAATTCTTACTCTTCTTTTTTTTCTACTTTCAACAAAATTCACGAGGTTATAAATTTTTTTTAAAGCTGTCAAACACAAACTTATTTCAGTGTTTTCTATTTTCGACAAAACTCACGAGGTTGTCCATTTTAAAAAGTCTATGAAACACACTCGAATCGAATTTTTTTCTATTTTCAACAAAATTCACGAGGATGTAAATTTTTTTGAAGGCTGTCAAACACACTCGAATTGCATTTTTTTTTTAGATTTTCGACAAAATTCACGAGGTTGTAAATTTTTTAGAGTCGTTTGACAGACAAATTAAATGACGTAGCTTGCTCAAAATTGCATTTGACAGCTGTCCAACACACATGAAATTCACTTTTTTCTATTTTCCACAAAATTCACGAGGTTGTCAATTTTTAAAAGTCTGTTAATCACAAAGTAAATGACCTAGCTTGCTCAGATTTTCATTTCCAATCTGTTAAGCACATAGGAAATTCACTTTTTTCTATTTTTGACAAAATTCACGAGGTTGTAATTTCTCCAAAAGTTTGTCAAACACAAAGAAAATGACGCGGTTTGCTCAGATTCGCATATCTAATCAATCCAACGCACATGAAATTAACTTTTTTCTAATATTGACAAAATTCACGAGGTTGTCAAATTTTAAAAATCCTAAAAAACACAAAGTAAATGACGCAGTTTACTCAGAATTGCATTTCCAATCTGTCCAACACACATGAAATTCACTTTTTTCTATTTTCGACAAAATTCACGAGCTTGTCCATTTTTAAAAGTCTGTCAAACACAAAGTAAATGACTTAGCTTGCTCAAAATTGCTTTGACATCAGCAACACACAGAAATTCGTTTCATTTTTGACAAAATTAGGTGTCAATTTTTAAAAGTCTGTCAAACACAAAAATGACTTAGCTTGCTCAAAATTGCATTTGACATCTGGTCCAACACACATGAAATTCGCTTTTTTCTATTTTTTGACAAAATTCACGAGGTTGTCAATTTTTAAAAGTCTGTCAAACACAAAGTAAATGACATAGCTTGCTTTCCCAAAATTGCATTTTTCTTTTTTAAAATCACATCTGTCAAACTCATATAAAATTCAATTTTTTTTTTTTTTTCTATTTTTGACAAAATTCACGAGGTTGTCCATATTTTAAAGTATGTTAAACACAAAGTAATTGAAACAGCTTGCTCAGAATTTTATTTGAAAGTAAAATATTTGCAGATGATAGTTGATAGAAGCATCAAACTATGCATCCAAGAAATCCACTTAAATTTCCCTAATCAAAAATTCACAATTTCGTGCCCGCGCATAAACCTGTCACATCTCATTGCAGTGCCATCCATCCATTTCATATGCGTCTCCATTCTCCACTGCCCCCCACCCCCCCACTCCACATATTCAGGCTACTACTTTGTTGCGGCTGCCCATCAACTGCCGCCATATGCGAAATATCGCGTCCATGTGTCTAGGGCGAAAAATTTGCTCATTAATTTTCGCGGTTCTCCAGCCTGGTCCAGCCTTGACGTTGATTGAAGATGCGGTCGTGTTATGGGTGCATGGGAATCTGGCCCATCCTACCAACTAACCAACCACTAGAGAGGATTGACTCCCTTACCCAACCAAGATGATTAATAAAACAGAATTTCTGCTAAGCCAGTCAGCCAGCCAGCTTTCCACTTTTCCATAGACGATCTTTGAACTCAATTAGTGTTGTCTGCATCTGCATCTGCTTGGTGAGAAAGGGGGGAAACCCCTTTGTTCAAATGACATACTAAATTTCCATTTCGCAGACGGCCACGCCCCCTGTACACGTTTTAGAGCCCAACAAAACTTTTGCTTTTACGACTTGAAATTTTTTGATGAAAATGATAAACTTCGATGACTTTTTGATTAGGGGAACCACTGCTACTCCTTCACTTAGAAAGCTCATGGCTTTCTGCTCCATAATTGCTTTTGTGCTGTGTCTGTGTTTGTGTATTTCTTTTGTACCCTTTTTGCACCATTTTGTTTGCGGTTTTGAGGCCACTTAACCAAGTCTCCATCTTCGAACTTGAATTTCCTAGTTGGAATGTTTTAGTTTTTCGACTTGGTTTGGTTTGTGGTTTTGTCCATTTTCGCTGCGTTTTTCGTGCTCAATTTGTTATTTTAATGATTTCGATGGAATCTCTGCGCAAATATAATTGAGCGGCGGGTGTATGGTCTCAAAAAAAAAAAGATGGGCACAAGTGATGGGGGAAAATGCGATATGGATATATGCTTTGTGGGAAAATATTTGTTGAAATGCAAATTGATTAAGTCGAATGAGGCGCAGAGAAAGTAATAGGAAATTACGCAATTACGCACAATAAATAAAGGATTACGGAAGAGTTTTAAATAAACATAGTTTTAAGAGTGAAAATCTCAAACAACTGAAATGAAGAGCTTCCGAATTTCAAATCTGTAATTACAATTCAATAGAAAATCCTCAAATAATATGATATCCTGAAATATAAGAGACAGGGAAGACAATTTGATGATTACACCATCGCACACGCGCATTGACAAATTGATATTTTTCATGGTTACATTCATTTTTGTGGGTTTGACATTAAATTGATATTTATATTGAATGCCGGAACCGAACCCGGAACCGTAAACCGAAATAAACCGTTTCAAGCCACACACCGGTATCAAAACCGGAACCGATATTAAACATTTTTTTAAGAACCGTTAACCGTTATAATAGGAACCGAAAAAACCGGAACTTTACCGAAAGACTAATACCGGTACTGTTTCGGTTATTAAAAATAAATTTTATTGATTTATTGATTATTTAAAATATATATTTCAACCGGTAAAATAGCAACGTATACACTCAGAAAAAAAATTGGACTTTTCAGAAATTCGGCCTTTAGAGAAAACCAGGATCAAATTATTTTTTTAAGATATAAACGATATAGAAATAAATTTCTTAAAAGGCGGAAAAATTTTTCTTTCGTAAATATAATCCCTCTAATTAAATTTAAGGGATTTTTTAGTCTTAGTAAAATCCTCCCTTAAATATAGAAATGTTAGAAAAATGGTTATATAAATTTTAGAAATTAAGTTTCTTGACTTAAATCGAATTTCGCTCGCAAATTTAGAAATATTATTTCCTATTTGCAGAAAATTTCGTTTCAATATTTAGAAAAATGTAATGTAAATAAAAGCTCGGGCAGATTCTAGGTTTCCAAATGGTTTAGAGCGTTTTTAGAGCTGATTTTACCAATATTGAAAACTAGTCCTATAGTATGGGTTTAAATCTATCCAAATAATAAAAATATCTCTTTTTATGACAGAAATACAGAAGATTTAGAGACCGATTATTTCGAACCATAATTAGGAAATATTTTTCTGATTTTAGAAAAATTTTATATAAAATATACAGAAACGTTTAGCGAAATTGTTTGTCCAAAAATAAAAACGGATAGAAATCGGTATATTTTAAAAAACGATGTTTCATGTGGCATAGTCTTAAAATAATTTTTTTTAATTTTAATACATCCATTTTTTTTGGATATTGTGAAACAATTTTAATTTTTGAACATTAAAAAAATTATACTTGTACCGGTACGTACCGGTATACCGAAATAAAAATCTGGGTACCGTATCGGAACCGGAAACCCAAATTACTTGAAAACCGAAATAGGACCTTTAACCGATATTTTCATTTCGGTACGTACCGGAACCGGTACCGCAACCGGTACCGGAACCGATATTCATTTCGGGATTAATCCCTGATTACATTTATCTAAAAACTTAAACAAAACTTTCCTTAAAAATATAAAATAATATTTCTAAATTTGAGGGCAAAATTTGAATACAATAAGGAAATGTAATTTCTAAAATTTATAAACATTTCTATATTTAAGGGAAGCATATTTCTAAGATTAATATATTATTTACAATTAGAGGGGTTTTATTTAAAAAAAAGTATTAACGCTTTTTCGAAAATTTCTTCTGTATATCTTAAACTAAAAATTTAATTCGGTTTTTTGTTTTAAGGGCGAATTTATGAAGTGTTTGAGCATATAGCTGCCATAGTACAGATCGGTCGAAATATGTGTTTTACTAAGAAAAAGATTTTTTGTTATGGTAAAGCGGATCAAATTTTGATTCTCAATGATTTTGAATTTATAAATATTTGATATCTATATCCTATATATATATTCTACCGGTTAAATCAGTTGGAGTGAACTTTTGCAAGTGTATTAAAACTTCGGCACAGTCAAAGTTAGCTTTGCCTTCTTTTTTTTTTTTTAAAGATTTGATAAAGATACATTTTTTGGGAAAAGTTAGATAAAAAATTTCCCATTTTACTTGACAGTAAAACCCCAGGAGACTTTTGTATATTTAATTTATTTTGGTTTAGGCGAGAAAGTAGCAACAAGCACCGTTTTTTTTTTATTTTTTTTTATTTTTGCATACAAACATAAAACTCCCAAAAGTCTTCACACACCTTCAACTTCTCTGACAAATGGCTTAGAGAATCACAATGCAAAAACAGCTACAACAACAGCTACAAATTGCTTTGGCCTTGGTCAACCAGCAGTAGTAGTTGGTTGACAAAGCAGCAAAACAACAACAACAACGAGCATCTAAAGAATGCCAAAAGAAAAGAAAACCCATTTTCCTGTGTAAACTTTCAAAGCTCTCTCGAGGGGCAACTTGAAGTCTTTTTCGGGTTATTTGTAATCATCCATCGATATGCCAACACAAAGGCAGCTTCAACTCTACATGTCTTGCTGAATCAATATTTACCTAACAACAACTACTTGTAATATCCGCCAAAAAAAAAAAAAAAAGCAAAGGCAAAAATATGAGAGAAAAACCAAACCAGAATTCAAGTTTACTTATCGATATTCAACTTGAACATTTGGTCTATTGGGCTTGCAAGTTCGAGTAGCTGTAGACGCTGTCGTGTTTTGACTTTGCCTAGTGGATGGAAATTGACACTTTTCCTTGTCTTTTTTATTAAAAATTTGTGTCAAGTTGTCAGCGGCAGCAACAGCAGCAACCAAATGTCAGTGTGTCAGTGTTGAATGGCCTAAAAACTGACCACCACACACACTATTGTTAGATGAAGTCTCCTTCAAGCAATTGATGTGGGTTAAAAAATTTAAATATAAATTATAATTTGTTGGAGTTAAAGTAATTGAAAAGGGTGAATAAATGTGTTAAATACAAGGATTAAGGGTTCGTTATAAAGTTACCATCTTCTGAGTGAAGATATTGGTTCAAAATATAAGTATAAGTTTGGGAGCAGTCCACCAACTACAACAACAGGAAAAACAAACTTTATCAGCGAGGCTCGAGTCGAATAGAGATTCATTTCGAAACGAAGCCATTGCTTGTGCGACAGAGTGGCGCCAGTTGCCGAAAAATAACTCTGGAGAATGGGAAAGTACCTAAGAAAGCAATTGCTTGGCGACAGAGTGGCGCCAGTTGCCGAAAAATAACCAGGCAGTCTGAAAAGGGAACCTAAGTAAAGCAATTGCTTGTGCGACAGAGTGGCGCCATTTGCCAAAAAATAACTCTCGGAGCAAAGGGAACATTAGTAAAGCAATTGCTTGTGCGACAGAGTGGCACCAATTGTCGAAAAAAAACTCTCGGAGCACAGGGAACATAACCAAAAGAATTGCCTGTGCGACAGAGTGGCACCAAAAAAACTCTCTGACAAAGAAAACATATGTAAAACAATTGCTTGTGCGACAGAGTGGCACCACCAAAAAAATCTCTGACAAAAGGAACATAAGTAAAGCAATTGCTTGTGCGACAGAGTGGCGCCAGTTGCCGAAAAAAAACTCTCGGAGCTAAAGGAACAAAAGTAAAGCAATTGCTTGTGCGACAGAGTGGCACCAAAAAAAATTCTCTGAGCAAAAAGAACATAAGTAAAACAATTGCTTGTGCGACAGAGTGGCGCCAGTTGCCGAAAAAATACTCTCAGAGCTAAAGGAACAAATGTGAAGCAATTGCTTGTGCGACAGAGTGGCACCAATTGTTAAAAAAAAACTCTCGGAGCAAAGGGAACATAAGTAAAGCAATTGCTTGTGCGACAAAGTGGCACCAGTTGCCAAAAAAAACTTTCGGATCTAAAGGAACAAATGTGAGGCAATTGCTTGTGCGACACAGTGGCACCACTTGTCGAAAAATAATTCTCTGACAAAAAGAACATAAGTAAAACAATTGCTTGTGCGACAGAGTGGCGCCAGTTTCCAAAAAAATACTCTCTGAGCAAAGGGAACCTAAGTGAAGCAATTGCTTATGCGACAAAGTGGCGCCATTTGCCGAAAAATAACTCTCTGAGCATAGATAACATTAATAAAGCAATTTCTGGTGCGATAGAGTTGCGCCAGTTGTCGAAAAAATCACTCTCTAAGCAAAGGCGTGCCCACCGCTGATTTAAACCCAAGCTCAAAATATCAAAGAAAATTCTGCAAAAACGTAAAAACTTTAAAATTTGCGCTTTTTTTAACTAATATATTTTGTTTGCACTATTTATGCGCATCTGTTTTCTGGTAGTGCTTAACTTCATCAATTTTGTATGCTGCTGTTACCTACAGAAGAACAAGCAACATCAAATTATTATGCACCCCGCCCAGGCCCAGGCGGAAACTTTTGTGCATTTTAAGTTGAGAACAAGAAATTACAATTTATAAGCAAAGCAAAAAAATAAATAAATAAATGCAGCAGTAGACGAAGTAGCGGCCACTCCCACAAATTAGCAATTTAAATGCCCTCTGCCTTTTTGGACCCATCCTCAAAACAGCAAACCAACTTAAAGCCATGTTGCCAGCATTCAAGCAACATGTTGCCAAAATGGTGTCAATGCTTTTAGTTTCCAGCCACGCCCACTTGATCGCTTTGGCACTTTCTTTTGTATTAAACATAAATTTGAGGATGCTAACGCCTTTTTATTAAACTAGAGTAAAAGTTGCTGCTCCACTAAAAAACAGAAGAAAAAAAAAAAAAAAAATATGCCATTCAAAATACGATTTCAACATTATTTTCAATCGTTGATTGCATTCACCTGTCGTCGTGTGCAAATGTGTGCGAGTGTGAGTGAGTGGGTTAAATTGTTGCATGTCGATCCCAAGCGAGGAAAGTCTTTTGATAGCTGCATATCTAGCTCTCTCTCTCTCTCTCTCTTTCTTTCTCTCTCCTTTATTGCATAGAAATGGCTGAATTAAGATTTGGCCCACAGACCTTTTTCGAGGGGGAGGTCAAATGTTGCTCATCAACTGCAAATTCAAGTTTCCCAAGATTCGAAAATTATGAATTCATGGTAAGCAATGCAATAATTTTTGTTACCAGACAGTTTAAGTGGAGAACTTTCTCGATCTACTTAATTGAGTTAACTATTTTTTAAAGTTGTGCAAAAGAAAAATTAAATGTAAGGTTTGAGCAAAAATCGATTTTTTACCATACCAAACACGTCAACAACAATCAGCGGTCAAAAAAAAAAAAAAACTAATCGTCTGTATTAGGATCTTGTTTGTTATCACTGTTCACTGTGTTTCAAAAACTGCAAGGGTATTTAAAAGCCTAGCCTTCTATTTTTTTTTATTTTTTTAACAAATTAGTTACTCTTCTATACAAATTTCGAAAAACTTGGGACGTACCAAGACACGAACCAAAACCTTAGCACAAAAACCTTGATCCTTTAATTTCTGGTAAATTTTGGTTCGAACTAGAGGTGGAGAACTATCGATAGCACTATCGATAGTTTAGCGCTATCGAGTCGCCATCGATAGTAGCCCGGCACTATCGATAGTTTTAGATAGTTTTTTGAAAGCTTTAGGATCCCAGATGACCTTATTGATGGTAGCAAGACGCCCCAACAAGGTGGAAAATTATAATGTTATATCTAATGTTATATCTAATGTTCTACAAACCAGTACAAACGCTGCGATTCCATTTATGGCCGAAGAAATAAATATATTTAAGAACATTTATAAAATATTAAAAAAATGCAACAATTCAAACTTTCAGGTTAAAAATATGTGACTGTTTCCTTATAATATCATTCATTTATGCATGTGGCTATGCCAGAGATGAATATTCCCAAGGGAAAAATGTTGCACCTAATTTTACTGGGGTCAATCAAAATCCGTTTTCATCTCTGAGCAAAAAACAGTCACAAGAATGGCCACTATTTTTGGACCCTATGTTAAAAAAATGCTGTATTTAGTCTTATTCGAATGCAAGCATCCACATGATATGGTATATATATCTGATTGGTACCGAAATCCCAATATTAATGCCAAAGTTAATACCAAAAGTGTCGGAAACAATTATTAAGATTGTTTTTTAATATAAAATTGATCATTTTTGTATTTTTAAAGAGTAGCGTTTAAATTAACATACTATCGAAAACTATCGTTGACTATCGATGGTTTTGAAAAAACTATCGTTGACTATCGATGGTGCCGACTATCGATAGTTCTCCACCTCTAGTTCGAACCCGCGAGCCGGACCTCCAAAAATATGATTTGTGTTTGCTGCCCTGTTTTTAACACTGTTTTTCACCACAATTTTCCAAAACAGTTCCCAACATTGTTTTCCAACACTGTTTTTAACATTGTTTTCTAACACTGTTTTTAACATTGTTTTCCAACACTGTTTTTAACATTGTTTTCCAACACTGTTTTTAACATTGTTTTCCAACACTGATTTTAACATTGTTTTCTAACACTGTTTTCCAAGCAATCGCCTGGTCAACCGTGTCATTTATCACGGTATATGAACTCTTTTCAATTAATAACTTAATATTTGTAAATCTGATAAATAAGAGTGGAATAAGAACTATTCTTTAAGATAAAACTAAAATTATTTATAATCTTTGAAAATAATAGGAACATATTTAATTTTGTAAAAAACTTAAAAAAATTTTTTTTTTTTTAAACCATCGTGATAACTAAACAGCGGAATTAGCATTTTTTTAAGTAGAATTTAATCAAGGCAGAAAAAAAACACAAAAAGGTACTTTAAAAACGTTATTGCCCTGGCCTACTAGGATCAAAATTCTATCAGAAAATATGCTAAATCCGCTGTCTAGTGATAACTCCATAATTTAATGATGCAGTTTGATTTCTGTATTTAGGATTCCACAGAGAAAAAAATTGATATGAAATGGCAGTCATTTCCACATTTTTTCATATCAATTTCACTCCGATATGACAAAGATTAACTTGATATGATAAAAAAATATCAATACGATCTTTTCTATAAAAAAAAAAAAAAAAAACATTGACTTGTCTGGGGATCGAACTCGAGACCTTGCGTGACGTCTCAACGCAGTCAGCCAAGGCACACATTTATGGGAAGACGTCTAAGAAACTATTTATATTAAGTATGGAAAAATTGATATTTTTAAAAGATCATTTTAACCAGCAAAGATTAAATTGATCTTGAGCTTTTTTTTTCTCTGTGTCGAAATAAATGGTCCCCATTGAGTTTGGTCATGTCTTTCATTCTATTTGCACAGTGTAATTAATTATCTAACAATTTCAGTTCAAGAATATCTTTCAAGCAACTCAAGATATATCCAAGCAAAATATGAAATGAAAATGCGGTTAAGTCTCCCTCGTTCACATAAAGTTTAAGGTTTGGCTCCTAAGATGTACATATTAATTCCTGTAACAGAGATAATAAAAAAATTTTATTGTCACTTGTGCACTTTTTATTTCGATTTTCATGATTCAAGAGCTCACAATAATCTTCAACTTTGATTGATCTTTCCATTAAGTTGAGTATGGCTTTAAGTACTTTTTTATTTTCTTCCAATTATTCGCTCTGCCTTCTTCAGAGTGTAGTAACATTTTGTTATAGTTTAATAATTTTTATTATGCCTCCCCAATGTCGGTCAATTAAAACCAGCTAACCAGTTCAAGTAACTGTTTTCCAACTTGAATCACATCATTTTTTTTGTTTAACATTCACCGGTAAATTTTTTGTTTACTGCATAATTTGTTCATTATGTTTTTTTTTTCTTTTTTTTATTGTTTGTTTAGAAAGTACCGAAAATGTTTAATTAAATTTATAGACCATAAATGTACAAATAGCGTTGAGCTGTTTCTGTTTATAAATAATTTATCAATTTTATGGCAAAAGCCAGCAGTTGAATTAGCCTTCAACATGGCAAAACCAAAAAAAAAAAAAAAAAAAAAAAAAAGCAAAAATGTGATTTAAATGCAATTGGTTTGGTTTTTTTCTTTCTATCTTTTCTTTTGCAGACAATTACACGACCTAGAAAGCCAAAACAGCAGAAAGTAACGAATGGAGAGAGAGAGAGAGAGAGAGATAGAAAAGTATCTCATAGGTCGCTGTTTGTAATGCAAAGACATTTACAATTAGTTTGCCAAATGCTCTGAGATCTTAATTTGGTCGTGAGGGAAAGACTCTGGCTAGGTGGTTAGGTGTCAGGTTTGTTTTAGTTGAACTTGATGTAGTTTGTTTTTGGCAGTCGGATCTGTAAATGATTATTTACACTCTCACTCTTTTAGGCACTCTTTAATGGAAAGTGCCCTTTGGCTCATTAGTACATCAATGTCTGCACGATCCAACAAACAATCGCACCGATGGGCCAGAGCATGCGGCGAGATAAATGTGTGTGCTTGTGTGTGAAAAAGAAAATCCAATTGGCAAATCTGGTAGGCATGTTCATATAGTTTCCCAAGTCATTGCCATAAATTGCCTATAAATTATGGCAGAAACACAGTGGGCAGTCACTGCAAGATTTGCCAGATACGAGATCCTTAATTGAAATGGCCCGCAGTTAGGCTTTATAATACCCAGTAGTTGATGAGCTAACAAGAGGGGTAGATGATATTATTGCAGGCGCTCTGATTGATGGTAACAGGTGCATATTCAAAATTGTGTGTGTGTGTGTGTAACAGAAAGATAACTGTTGTCTGTTGCTTAACAATTGCTTAAGTTAAGTTCCCACAGAACAAAAAATTTGCGCAAATTTTTAGAAAAAATTTGTCTAGCCATTATATCCGATTTATCAGGACTTTAAACTAAAGCTTTGGATCCAATGGCAAATAATTTTGTCAAATAGTTACGAAAAATTCCCTATTTAGGTTTATTAAATCAAATTTTACACAAAACTCTGTGCAAATTATTCTCAAAATTTGTGCAAATTATTTGCCTGTTTGACCGTAGCTTAAGCTAAGGCCAAATAATTTGACCAAATTTTGTTGAAAATTTATCCTAAAACTCAAAACTAAAGCTAAGGATCCACCCGCCGATAATCTGCTTAAAAGTTCTGATAATTTCCCTATTTAGACCTATTTTGGCAAATTTTTAAACTTAAGCTAAGGTCCCACAGGCAAATAATTTGCCCAACTTTTGATGAAAATTAAGCTAAATAGGGCTACATAGGGAATTTTTTGACACTTTTTGGGCAGATTATTTTCATATAACTCCATATCTTATGTTTTAAGTCCAGAAAAATCAAAGGTATTCTCGATTTAGACAAATTTTCATCAAAATTTGGGCAAATTATTTGCCTGTGGGACCTTAGCTTTAGCTTTGTAGAAAATGAGAATATTTTAAAAGTCTTTAACTATCAACATATTTTAGATAATATTTTCCATATAACAAACAATTTTTAACAGGCAAATTATTTGCACAAATTTTTTATTTGTGGTTCCTTTGCTTTAGTTTTAAGACCTGCTCAATCTAAGGTCGAAACCTTACAAAATAGTTAGATCTAGCCGAAAAACGGCTAAATTTGCAACACTGTTAAAGGGGACCTCTTCTTAAAATAGAAACAATTGTTCTAAACTAAACGAACTATTGTTAGGAAATCGAAATAAAAGTTCCAACTCTTTTTTTGTTTAACATTCGCATTTGCCTGTTAACTAACAGCAGAGTTTCGCTATAGTTCTGTTAAGCCTTAAATCAAATAACTAAAGTTTAATTAGCAAATTTTTCTAAAGCATGCTTAAATAAGTTAATTTTTTTTTGTTTAACTTTTTGGTTTTTAATTCTTTTTCTGTTAGTTTACATAGCTTTGCTTCTGTTCTGTTAAAACAAAAATTTAAAAAATCGTATTACAGTTTCATAAAATTAAGTCATGTTTAAGCTTTTCTTTTTTAAAAAACTGAAGTGTGTTTAATTTGTTGATTTACCCTTGATTTTTCTGTTATTACCTTAACTCTGTAGTAGCTCTGTTAAATCTGATACCTAAGAAAACAAGTAGTTTCATAACACTGAGCTACATTCATTTTCTTCTGATGAAGAACTGAGCTTGGGCTTATTTAACGCTTTACTCTCACTTACTATACAATAAATTAACATAACTCTGCTATTGTTCTGTTAAATTTTTGCAATGACTTTCTAAAATTTTTCAAGCTTATTCTTTAGCTTTAAGTTAAAATAAATGTTTAAAACTTAACATATATCAATTTGTCTGTTATTATTACGTTGTTTTCTAAGTAAACTTAACTCTGTTAAAGTTCTGTTAATGTTCATATACTTTGTTGGTTATCTTTTCTTTGCTCATGCTAAGTTAAGTTTGAAATAAAAAGAAATTGTGTAAAAGTTTGATGAAAAAACTTAACTAACAGCAAGTTTTAACTAACAGTTCGCAATTAGTTAACATACTTTGGAGGCTACTTTAGTTGACATACTTTAAATACAAATACATTAAAGTAAACTTCCATTAAAAGAAATAAATATTATAGTTTTTCTTAACATATAATTTTTTATGTTAGTTAACATTCCTCTGTTAGTAAACTGTAACTCTTAAAATGTACCTAAATTCATGTTCTCTAATGGCTCTGAAAAGGCTTTGAGTATATTTATAGCCCTACTTAAATAAATGCGCTCTGAAAATGAGCTTGGGCCTGCCAACTCGTTTTCAAAAACTTTTGATAATCATCTGATCTCGCACAGAATTATGAAATATGTTTATGAAACCTGATGTACCTAAAACTAGGTACTCTAAGTATTCTCAGCCCTACTTAGATGCTGAAAATGCGCTTTGAGAATTAGCATGGGCCTGCCAACTTGTTTTTTTTTTTTAATGCAAAATTCTCCCAGAGAGTGGTCAGAGAATTATTAAACATATTCGATAATTCTTCAAAGGTGCCTGAGAAACCAGAAGGACCATTTTACAGTTTCAGTGACTTTTTGCTGTGGCCTGGCAACCCTACATTCTCAAAGGTCGCTCTATGAATTTTGAAACCATTTTCGCTGCGAGAATGTTTTCAGTATCTGAGTACCAAATTTTTGGCAAGCAGTAACTTAACATTTATTTGCTCTGTTAGTTAACATGCCTTTGCTTATAGGCTGTTAAGGGTTTGAGTACGAATTGATTTTACTCAAACATTCTCATTTGTAGCTTTACGCACACTAGTAAAGTGTTGCCCATTACTAAACTAGAAAGTATAACCAAAGTCCACCTTTTCCTACTTTGACTTGAACTAATGATTTTCATCTATCTGCTTGATCTTCCGCCCAATTCTTCAATCTTCTGTTGGCTTGTGCTAATTTTTTTTTTTTTTTACGAATTTCACTTTTCAATTGTTTCTCTTTTTTTTTTGGCATTTTGTGTTCTTCATTTTCGACCACTAATGAAGGTATATTTTTTTGTTTGTTTGTTTGTTTTGATCAAATAATTTTGCGCTAACCCAAAACATCAACATATAAATTACAGTTATTAGTGTGTGGGAGAGAATGTAAATACGCCCCTCTCTCACTCTAATTGTTTAGTAAAAGTTTTAATAAATCATTGCAGAAATACAGAAACACAGAGAGAAAACCCTTTCCCAAAACAAAAAACAAAACAACAAAAATTGTCTTAAGTTAGAAAGCCAGACACAGTCTTTCTTTGGCTTTCTTTGGCTCATTGTTCGATTTTTCCTAATCATATGAATAATGTCGTTCCCCTGCCCCCTTTCTCTTCTCTGCTGTGGCTTTCTGCTTCATTGCTTTCATTTGCATTCGCTGCTGGCAGCTTCCGCTAGACACACACACACACACACAGCATCTTGTAAGTGCTACCAGTTTTCCCTGGAATCATCATCATTATTATCATCATCTTCTTCTGCTTCTTCTGGAGTTTTCTTGTATGTTGCCTTTCGGTGAAATTAGCATAACTTTGGGCGTCTAAAGTCGCATGTCCACATTGAAACGGTCTAACGGTCAACTCTCCAATCAGCCATTTGTGTGCTTAACAAGCAATTGATAAAACAAAGCGGTAAAATATTACAACACACTCATAGTTAGAAAATTGTTACGTAATGGATTTCGGATGAGGGAAATGGTTGAGGTGTTGGCAGTTGGGAGTGAACGAACAATATGTATGTTATTAACTGACTTAATTAAGTCAAGACAAAATGTACAATGGTAGAAAATTAAGTTTTTTCAGAAAAGTTACGAGTGTCCCACATTTTTGTGAACTTTTAGAGAGAGATAAGCCTAAAAAATCGCTTTGGGTTGACTTATGGTTGTATTGATGCGATATCAATGACAATGACTAATCAAATAGACGCTTATATATAGTTTGTTAATGTTAAGTAGTCAAATCAAATGCCTTTGTTAATACTAAACATTTTTTTTGTACAAAAATCAGAGATCAATAATGTTGTTAGTTTAAGAGCTTTGATCGCAGAAAGCATAACATTTTTTGTTTCGTCTTTTTCTTCTTTTCCTCAATCCCGTATGGGCATCCCTTTTTTGTTTACTTTTATTTAACTTTTAAACTTTTTCAAGTAAATTCAAGAAAATGAACTCAATCCACTATATTTGACTGATCAAAATTTGCATACATATATTACTACAGACTTATTATTCCAGTAAGCATTGCATTTCTATCGCATTCTTATCTCACTTTGGAAAATAGTGGGCCACTTCTGTGAGCTAAAAAAAGCGTTTCTTTGTGGAGTTGAGAATAAGTTCTAGTAAGGCAAAAAATTCTAACTCACTTTAAACGAAAATTCCTTCATGTTTCCTTTAGCAATGATGTGCTAATCTATTGCTGAAACATATTGTTGAATTACACTAGTTTAACAAAATTAATTTTTATTTTTAATATTTTTAAATATTTTTCTTATAGCATTCTAAATACTAAACCAATTGAAAAATAGTCCTTTACGCTATTATTGGATATTTCATACCCTATAAATTTTTACCTTGCTTGACTTCATGTAAAGTTTTTAACTCTAGATATAACTTAAAGTAAACAAAAATTAAAAAAAAATTTCTTTCTAAAAATCGTGTTCATATAAATGTTTTTTATACCCTTGCCATGGGTATTTTAAAATTGTCACGATGTTGGTAACGCATAGAAAGAAGCATCTCCGACCTCATAAAGTATATATATTCTTGATCAGCATGACAAGCTGAGTCGATATAGCCTTGTCTGTCTGTCCGTCCGCTATCTCCTCCCTCAGTTTTACAGCTATCTTGACCAAACTATGCAAAAAGTCTTTAAATACAAATAGGCTGCACATTTGTCGGTGGCCGGATCGGAAAAATGCCATAAGGAATAGTCTAGTGAAAAAACTTTTTTGTTTTCCATCGTAGCACCACCAATCGTGGAATATATTAGTTTTATATGCTCCCACATAATTCTGAAAAAAGTTTTCAAAATTGGATGACTATAGCATATAGCTGCCTTAGGAACGATAGGTCCAAAAACTAGTTCTAGTGAGAAAAACTTTTTTGTTATCAATGGTAGCATCACCAATCGTGGTATATATTAATTTTATATGATCTCACATAATTCTCGAAAAATTTATCAAAATCGGACGACTATAGCATACAGCTGCCATAGAAACGATCGGTCCAAAAGCTAGTTATCGAGAGAAAAACTTTTTTGTTTTCCATCCTAGCTCCACCAATCGTGGTATATATTAGTTTTATATGCTTCCACACAATTCTGGAAAAATTTATCAAAATCGGATGACTATAGCATATAGCTGCCATAGGAACGATCGGTCTAAAAACTAGTTCTAGTGAGAAAAACTATTTTGTTATCAATGGTAGCGTCTTTAAAAAACGGTAATTAAAACATCGATGAGGCTGATTTTAGCCTTCTCTTTTTTTTTTGTTAAAAATATCGAAAATTACGGTAATTTCGATTATTTTGTCACCAAAATATCAATATCGAAACGATACTTTTTCGATATCGGAAAAAATATTGATTTAGATATTTATGAAATATACGAAATCCCTAGTGTACAGCATATTTGATTTTGTAATAAACGCATGCATAGGTTAACCATGATGGAATTATTACTGGTGTAGCGGTCATTTAAAGCTTTCATTTCATATCTTGCATATTGTCAGTGTGGAATTTATACTTGCACTTTAAGGTTTTTAAAAGCAGGTTTGCAGTTTGCATCGAATAAAAAAAATGTGTGTGCTTCTCAATGGATAACATGGCTGACACTTGGAACGTAAGGTCTCTCCACGCATTTCAATTGTTTTTTTTTTTTTTTATGCAATCGATTTCGCGGTTTAGCAAATGTTCTGAACTTGCAATTTTAATCATTACACGACTACGACAAAGAATCTTCATAAAGTATTCCAAAAGCTTTTGTTTGTAGGAAAGAAATTTCGAGTCGCAAACGACAGCAGTAGACCTCTTTTCAGCATGTTTTTTTTAAGAACTTCTGTTCTTAGAACTTGGTTCTAAAATATGAAAAATAATCTAAATTGACAGCAACTTTTTTGAAAATGTTTTTAGTAAAGAAAGATGCGTCCTAAGCATTTCAACAACCACCGGTCGTTAGTCAAATCTCTAGTGACAGAAAGCAAGGTGATTCCCACATGCACTGGCGATAACCCTTACTACTGTTCGTTAGGAAAGTCGCCAGTGTACTGTAAATAAGTAAAAATTCGTTTGTAAATATACAAAAATCAAGAAAAGGAAATATAAGACAATTAACAACAAATTTATACATAGTAAAAAATTTAACAAATCTTTTTTGCAAAATTGCTGGGAAAATGTTCTCAAAACTCGCACTTTAAGGTACGTTCTTAGAACCTATTCAAACAAAATTTTCAAATATGAAAAGGCAGTCAGGCTGTTAATGTGGCCTCATTTAAAATTTTTATCTAACAAAAGTCAAGGTCATCAGCAGCCCAACTGTTGGTAACCCTTTGCTCCATTTAGGTAAACAAAACGAATGGGCAAATGTTAAATGTTACAAACTTCAGCCCATTAATTACAATTCAATGGGTAAGCATTAACCCTGTTAATGATCTTTCAAAGGTCTATAAAATGAAATCAAATAAAGAGCTAAACTTCAAGAGCTACCCAGGATGATGATGATGGTCAGCTGACCATCATTCTGAAAGAGGTTCAGCCAAGCGTTGCTTGCTTCTCCTCTCTCTCATTCTCTCTCTGTTGATTGTTGGCTGTCGGTTACCGCTAGAAATATCATAAATTAACGATTAAGCACAGATTTGTGGTACGGTTTATTTTTTTTTCTTTCAATGTGATAAAGAAGAAGACGAAAAAAAACTGTGACCGCTTAGCAATTAACACATTGTTAAAATAAACTTTAAGCCAAAGCTGAAAGCATAATTGTTACATTGCTAAACAAAAGAATTTGAGAATTTTTGTTTAGCTAATTTGCATGAAAATAATAATATAATATGAACAACTTTCGCTTTGCACGCTTTCTTTGAGTTGAAATTTGTAGAACTTCTTCGCATTGATAGCCGATGGCTTTTAATTATAGAGGTTAAATCACCGTTAGATTTTTGTGAAATTTTATTTGTAGCGAAATGTTCTTCACATGAGCATGCAATTTCTCTCTGATGCAACCAAACTTCATTCCTATCTAATTAGTGGGCACATGGACTTGGAACCTCCGGCTAAATTAATTATACCCTATCCCAACCAAAGAGAAAGAAAAGAAGTTTCACTGCCTCGTGCCAGACCCAACACACAATGACACTAACAATTTTATAAGCCATAGAGCATATAATCATAGGTTTACTATAACAACAACAACAAAAACAAAAAACAGAAAAGTGAATTGCAGTTAAGGTAATTTTCTGGAAATCATAAAAAGTTAAAGAAATGCCAAAAGGAGGCGGCGGCAACGGCAACGGCGGTGGCAACTCAAAGGGCAAACTTTTGAGTTGGAGTTGAAAAGTGTGAACATTTTTTTTCTCAACCGCTTAACAGACATTGACAGCTGCCTCCGATTTGGTCTAAAGGCGTGACTTGGTCAGCAATTGGAACTTGCTTGTTGATTGACAGCAACTCAAAAAAAAAAAAAAAAGAAAAGAAAAAATGCACTCATAATGACCTGCCTATCTGTGTGTGGGCCCTGTGATCATGGGCTGAAGTTGAAGGCATGTGATTTTTTTTTTTTTTAATTTTTTGCCAGCTGCTTTATAAGCAATCAAGCATGGAAAACCGTATAGGATAAAACTGCTCAGCAGTTTACTTTGCCTTGGAATATTTTAAAATAAACCCATTAGTTCTATAATTTGCTACCAACTCAAAATCGACTCCATTTTCATAAATTTCGACAATTCCGAAGATGATATCCTATTAAATTTCAAAAGACTTTGAGCTAGGGCATTATCTATTGTGTTTCAAATTTATGAATACCAAAAATAAATTAGATTTGACTTCGAATTGTTGAAATTAAAAAATAAATTTTTAATGTGACCATCTTCTTCTTACATATAAAATTCTTTATTAAAAATATGCGGTCACACTTGTTTTTTCGTTCCAAACTGAAATAGTCGGCCCTGTTCCGAATTCCAAATCGATTTTGATGTAAACGTTTTTATTTTGAATAAAATTGTATGCATATTTATGTTTACTAGATTCCTTTGTCCTTTTTCGGCATTGAGCAATCGGTATCAACTGCTAAAACAATCTAGTCTAGTAACCGTAGATATAAACGTGTCACCTTCTTTAAACCAGCATTAAATTTGAACTCGAAATAGAAAAGTATCCACGAAAATCAACTCTAAATTCGTAATAAGTAAGTGAAGTAGGCTGAAGCATGGTGTAATTATATAAGGTGAGGTCAGTAAAGCTTGCTGCCTCTTTTTGGGATAACAATAAATGGGCAATAAATGGACAATAAATGGCCTCATTGGTAGCCCGCTCGCAAGGTGAAATTCTAATGACACCACTTTATATTATTACACCATGGACTGAAGTATTTACTTCACAAGTCCTTATGGAGTTTTAGAAAACAATTCGTTTTACTTGAGAAATGTTCAAAGGTTCCTTATGGCCTTGCAAAAACCAATACGTATAAAGAAAATCATTTGTCAAACAACAACAACCACAAATCAAATGATAAGAAGTAAACCCGTTTAGAGCTGGTTCAGTGTGAGTGTTTTCGTATGCCCAACCTATGACTGCGTTTATTGCAAAATCAAATGTGCTGTTAGTGCAAAGGGTTTACATTCAGTTAAAAATACGACTGACAGAATTTTAGTACGATCGGGTAGAAATTTATAACGCTTTATTCATAAGTTTCCAATAATTTATTATTGAGAACTTCAATATAATGAAAGCTAAACATCCGTAGTCAGATTTGTCTTGTAATGCTTAAGCACAACGGCAGACGCTTTAAGTGAGAAAATTTTGAAGCATTCAAAGAACTGTGCGTTGTATTTTGATACTTTTTTTTTGAAAAAAAAGAGAGCGTGCCTTCATTTATAGGTTTTGTTATGTATTTGGCGACCTTTCTAATGTTAGTAAGGAAGTTTTGCCTCGGGTCGGTAGTTGTGTTGCTCACAACTTGTAATTTATAATACGTTACTTGGAAAGCATTAGGCATGGAGCGACAAAGAAAAAGTAATTTCTTTACTTTTCTGACATTTTGTTAAATTTAAAAAAAAGTGAAGAAATCTGAACTTTTTTGAAATTATAACTGCTCCAGAAATGAAATGGTTGTAATTTGTGAGAATCCACTGTATTACGTATTACATATAGTACACAAAGAATTGACAAAGCAGAAAAACATGGTTTAACTCAAATAATGTTTTAAAAATTCTTAAATCTTGAGTTAAAAATTTCTTGGGATACAAATGTACCCCAAATCCATTCAGATTATGTCAAAGTTTTCATTTTGCATTAAAATTGTCATGGGGTACAAATGTACCCCAAACCTAAAACAATTCAGATAATGACAAAGTTTTCATTTTGATACCCTTGCAAATCGATTGCGAAGCCAATCGCTATAGAATCGTTTTTATTTACCATTATGTACTTATTATATAGAAAATATTGAGATGTAAAACTTATATTAAGTATGGGCTTTCATATTAAACGTTTAAAAATCTCGCGTTGAAAGTTTCTTGGGGTACAAATGTACCCCCAAAACGGTGTTAGGTTAAATAAATTCAGATTATGATAAAGTTTTAATTTTGCATTGAAATTGTCATGGGGTACAAATGTACCCCAAGCTTAAATCAATTCAGATAATGACAAAGTTTTCATTTTGATACCCTTGCGAATCGATTACAAAGCCAATCCCCATAGAATCGTTTTTATTTACCATATTGTACTTATTATATAGAAAATACTTTTATTAAGTAGGGGCTGTCATATTAACGAGTATTTATACAAAAAAAAAGGATTTTGTTTTCAAATCTTGCGTTTAAAGTTGAAAGGGTACATTTGTACCCCAAGATAGTTCTAAGATTATAACAATGTTTTCATAATGCGTATAAAGTGCCATGGGGTACAAATGTACCCCAAGGACGTTTCGAAGCTTAAATCAATTCAGATTATGACCCGATATTCATTTTGATACCCTTGCAAATAGTTAACGAAATTAAAAACTTTAATAAATTTGTATGGGCTTAATATTAACTATGTTTATTTATACCAAAATAAAAACATTTTTGATTCCTTTATATTAAGCTAATGCTAAAACTAACTATTTTCAACATTTAAATTCTCACAAAGTACTTGAGGCTCTAACCAAAATGCTTTCATAATTGTGCTCTTTATACATAAATTGATAGAAAAGAACTCAAAATGAGACAAGAGAGAAAACTAGTGCGATTAGCTGCTCACTTTACACAAGTATTCAAAAGTCGACACAGCAAGTTGGTACTCCAAATTCTTTGTTTCAGCCAATTCATTTCTTGGGGTACAAATGTACCCCAAGGACGGTTCTAAGCTTAAATCAATTCAATTGATGACCAAGTTTTCATTTTGCATTGAAAGTTGCTTGGGGTACAAATGTACCCCTTGTACAAGTTTACAATTTGAAACAAATAAAACACAAAATCCAAACTTAAATGAATGAAATCAAGCATTTTCACTAAGTCGGGATTTACACGATGAAGCAAACTTCATGAAGTTTTCTTAGTAGGCGTAAAATTGAGGGGAATTCATTTAGACCTTCTAAACGAAAAGTATAGAAGTACATTTAAGTCTCTCGCCTACTAAGAAAACTTCATGAAGTTTGCTTCATCGTGTAAATCCCGTCTAAGAAAAGTAGGATAATTGAAGTTTGTCTTCTTTCATTAATGGGTGGCTCATTAATGAACCTTCCGTTCTTGTTTAAATAATGGTATGGGCTTAATTTGCCTACATTTTGGGGGTGATTTGAAAAATATTTTGTTTTAAATTTGAGAAATTTTTAAAATATATATTTTAACATGTAGAAGCAATTTCGGCTTGACTTATAAAGCATCTTTTAGTTATTTTTTTTCTCAATGAAAATAATTTCCTAGAAAGTCTGTAAATACTTTCATTTTATGGGAGAAAGGTTTACCGCTTACTTTATGTTGAAAAGTCAGCTAAGGAACAAAATGACATTCATATGTATGTAATTAAACTCTGGCCAAGCGCAATTCCTTAACCCTTTTCCTTATAATCAACATTCTTGCAAATTCCTTTCTGTATGCTTAAAGCTTAAAACGGCATCAAATGGCATTAACCGATCGATTAAAGACTTCATTAGTCTCTCCCATCTCATTCCGCGTAGCGCCTATTTAGGTGCGGATATGTGACTGCAATTTTAATTAAGCACAATAGAAAAATCTTTGAGTGGAGTGACTTAACTTTAACCATTTTCCATTTTGTTTAATTCTCTATTTGCAGGTAAGTCGTTCGTTCGTTTGTTCATTCGGATTATGTGTTTGTGTGTCACACACATATCGAGTTCTGCTCAACCTGTCGATGATATGGGGGATAGCCAATTGGACAACAGAGGCTAAGTATGTGTGTCGAGTCGATCGACTAGTCGAAGTTGAGTCGATGCTGTGGCCATAAATTATGTCGTTGGAACGATTCGAGTTGCCTTTGCTGAGGCTGCTGCCTCCAATCATCATAGTTAGGTGCACATCAAAATTTATAGGTCAGTAGTGGCAACAAATTGCCAAGTATTTCGCCAGCGACGACGAGTGGGTTGCCGCTGCTGCTGATGCTGATGATGATGATGAGGCGAGACACACACACACACACACACTGTCAGGTCTTCATCTTGTCTAAAAAAAAATCTAATAAGGTTCCCTCTGTCCAAAATTGCATTGAAAGTTTTCCAAACGTTTCGACTTATGACAATCGATTTGCAATGGAAAGCCAAATGCCTGGAGGCGCTCCATTTATAACAAGTGACCAGGCAAGCGGTTCTGCACTTTTTTTCTTCTTGTTGTTGTTGTTAGTCGTTGTCATCGCTTGTTTGCCTTTTGTTGCTGTTGTTGTTGTTACAGTTTAAGAGTCAAGTTGTTCCAATATTTTCTGCATTTGACATTCAACGGGGTTTAGTGAGGTGAGGTTGTGCCGTTTCCAACCGAAACGGTTTTGGTTTTTGTTTGTTGGTTGCTTGAAAAACCATTGTCTTGGGAAAATCTTACTCGTACAGGCCAGACCTGACCAGACCTTTCCCCCCGAGGTCTTTACTTGATATAGGCATAAATATTTCGGTGGTCATGGCTAATTAAGCGAATGATGTCCATGACTTTAAGCTGGGACAATGTCTTGCATTGTGGGTTTAGGCATTTGCATGAGAAATATAGGACATTAGTTTGAGGTAATCGGTGTAGTTTACTTCCTTGAGGAATTTTTACCTCAGCTCAGATCTCTTTATATCAAAGACTGCAGCACCCTTTACAGGTTGACTTTATTGTACACTTTTTCGTGCAACATTCGCCACGCAATGTGGTAACACGGAAGCAATATTACGCGTAATATTTCTAGCAATATTGCGTGCAATATTTCTTGCAATATTGCGTGCAATATTTCTCGCAATATTGCGTGCAATATTTCTCGCAATATTGCGTGCAATATTTCTCGCAATATTTCGTGCAATATTACTAGCAATATTGCGTGCAATATTACTAGCAATGTTGCGTGCAATATTTCTAGCAATATTGCGTGCAATATTTCTTGCAATATGCATATATGTAGGATGCCATTCGGTGCCTTAAACCAGCGGTGCGCACGCCTTTGCTCTCATTGCTCCATTTTTTTTTTGGCAACTGGCGCCACTCAGTGGCATAAGCAATTTCTTTGGTATGAAATTACAAATATAAAATGTATGCATTACTCCAAAAATAAAATACATGCAATTTCTGGATCGCTGCGCAACTCGAGCCTCGCTGACAAAGGTTAATTTTCTGTTGTTGTTGTTGGATGGCTCCCAAACTCAAATTTCGCTGCCTTTATTATTGTAGTTTGGTGTAAAGGAGTTAAAAGCAGCTATCTAGAAGATGAGAAATCGTCCCTTGTACAGTGTCCCTCTTAATAACTTAATAACGCGTGTCTCCCTTTAAGCTCAAGATGACCAAATAAGACAGAAACCAAATAAGCTTCTGGCAAGCTACTTTAACAAAGCATTTACATGTGACCTCTCTGCAGGCGTCAAAATTGTTGTCTTTAATTCAACGCCTCTCAGTTAAAAAGATAAAATAAATACTTTTTTTTTCTGTTGTTGAACTATAATTTCATGCTTACCGCTGCATTAATCGATGACAATCGATAAACAAAATGTCATCTGATTGCATCTGTTCTCAGCTATTGTAATTCACTGGAGAAATAGCTTTTGATAACAAGATGTTACACCCAAAAACCAAATACCGAAAGCAAAACCATTAATTTATTTTAGCTTTGAATTATTTTTAAAATATTTTTGAAATCTTTACTTTAAGGCCTTTTTTTTTAGCTGTTCTAACTTGAGGTGATTTGGAAGAGACTTTAAGTTCCTTCAAGATAATAAAGATAAGCAATTGTTAAAAATTTATTCAGAATAAAAATATTTTTTCATTAAATTTTTGTACTTAAAAATTGCGGAAAAAATGCAGACTCTGTTGTTGTCAAGATGATATGACATCTTTAAAATGGACGTGGTTTAAGTTATATCTTATTAAAAGCGGTGATAAAAACCGTTAAGTTAGAGACTTTAGAAGGTTGTTTCTATGAAATTCCATTCCCTACAAAACCCCACAACAGTTCTCTGTTAAGCTACTGTAAAATATATTATGGATATCTCAGGTTTGAATCCTTTTAATTTTTTCCACCAAATTTATTCTGAACATGATTTTTACACTTTCGGATCTTTATGATCTGCAATCATACATTGCTGCAATCGATTTAAAATGCTACCTTATAACAATTCAAATTTCTAAAACAAATTCTTATTGGGATTTACATATATTCTTGATTTTTCAAAAAGTTCACATATGTAATCATTATTGATTTAAATTGAAAAGATAGCAAATGCATAAATTAAATTAAATTAAATGATAAATTAAATTAAAAATGATTTTATTCATTTGAATTAAATTCCGAACAGAATTAACTTTGATATGAATTAAATCAGAAATAATTTTGATAACATCTCTTAATCTGTTTAGTTAAAACTATAATTAAATCTGGAAGTTACGTTCAACACCATTAAAAAGCAATAATTTTGGATGAAACATTTCGTTTCGAATATCCATATTTTTGAAGATAATTGGGCATCTTCCAGTGTTTTGACATATGTGCAAAAAAATTCTGTATCGATGAAGAAAAATTTGAATTTAACAGATCATTTTTCGTAAGAAAAGCCATCATCCTCATCAAAAATATTGTTTTATTACACAAAAACTATAGGCTGTCCCCGGTATGATTTAAATCATTTATGAATTTTATGTAAAATTAAATTAAAATTTTTGTAGGTTTTTTAGCGTTGTGTATAAAATATGATCAAAAATTGAGTGCATTTATGACTATTTTAATCAGATTGAGGACTCCAGAAGAGATTCGAGTGTGATTGAAAATTTCATAAAATGCTGCTAGGACTTTTTTTATTTGATTCATAAAAAAGTGATTTAAATCGTAATATATACCAAATATCCGATTTAAATCAAGCTATTCCCATGTGTTCTACAAATAGTATTCAACCCAAAAACGAACCAATTCGTATATGAATTGGGTAGGAAGCGATTTTTGGAATACCAGGGATTAAAATATTTTCCAAATTTGAATTGACTTAAATCTTTCAAAATTTCAATCATTTGCTTTAAATCAAAATTGAAATCAAAATAATTGCCTCAAAATGAATTATAAATCACCTTAAAGCAATCTTTCATGTAGGCATTCAGATATAATCTGGAAGAAATAATGCTGAAATATATAAAAACTTTGGTTTTTCCAACAGGTGATTGATTTGTGAATTAATCTGGAAATGATTGATTCTTGTACACCCCTGATTTAAAGTCATTTTGGACTGACATATTGATTTAGTATTTATTTTTAAACTGTGTTGAGTTTATGTCGTTTTTTTCGTGTTGGACCGTGCTCTTCGTGTCACGAATAAAAGCACGACCCACACCCCACTCTATTTCAAATTAATTTCTTTAAATAAAACTAAAGTTCTAGTGGTATAAAACGTACTACTACCTACGATTCTTGGGAACAAAAAATACCAATTTCTGTTAAGTTTGAAATCTAAAGTAATTCCTTTGAAAAATTTTGTCTTTCGGTAATGTCAGGCCTGAAAATCATACGAAATTCCCACGGCAGTATTGAGGCAGTATCACAAATTCCTGAAGAACTTCCTTTTTGCACTTTTTCAAGTAGAAAAAACTGAAATAAATATATGGTTAAAGTATAACTATTGATTATTGGGGAACAAAACATACCAATTTCTGTTAAGTTTGAAATCTGAAGTAATTCCTTTTAAAAATTTCGTCATTCGGTAATGTCAGGACTAAAATCATACAAATTCCCACGGCAAGGCAGTATCACAAATTCCTGAAGAACTTCCTTTTGCACTTTTTCTAGAAAAAATGTTTTTTTTTTTTTATTTTTTTAAAATTTTTTTTTAATTTTTTTTTTTTTTTTTTTTTTTTTTTTTTTTTTAATTTTTTCTTGAAATAACACTAAAGATCTAGTGGTATAAAACGTACTAACTACACTCCTACGATTATTGGGAACAAAAAATACCAATTTCTGTTAAGTTTGAAATCTGAAGTAATTCCTTTTAAAAATTTCGTCATTCGGTAATGTCAGGTCTGAAAATCATACGAAATTCCCACGGCAGTATTGAGGCAGTATCACAAATTCCTGAAGAACTTCCTTTTGCACTTTTTCAAGTATAAAAAATGTTTTTTTTTTTTTTTTTTTTTTTTTTTTTTAGCACTAATCTTGACCTAATCCTTACCTTATTATCCTTATTGCCATTTGCTGCCAATTTCTGTTGATAATACTCCTCGCGAGCATTCGAATTGAGGCTATCAATCAAAGCCGAAGCATTCACATGACCATCATAAATGGTATCCTGTGGCTGACTGCTATAGGTGGTAGCTGCTCCTGCGGACGCAGCGGCTGCCGCTGCCGCTGCTGCTGCTCCACCTGGTATATTAGCCTGCGGTGTGCGCGTGTACAACTGCTCAATGGGCAAAGCTGGTGCCGCTGAGTTGCCATTAGGCATTGGACTCGTATAGGCTGAGCTGCTTAATGATCCCGAACCAGCTCCTCCGGCTGGAGGTGTGACTTTCTGTTGTTGTTTTGTGGGCAATTTGCTATTTAACTTTTGCTTTTGAGTGGTGGTTGATGAGGTGCTAGGTTTTGAGGCAGCTGCTGCATTGGCAGCCGCAGCACTAACACTGCTAGGACGTTGTCCACCACGCTTCAAGGCGGCGGTGACCTTGTGTCCGAAGGGTCTTTTGGTGGCGCGATGTTTCAGTTTGCCACCGCCCATGGTGGTCAAAGTGCGTTGCTGATTGCCCGTCAAACTGGTGGTGGAGGAGGTGGTGGTGCTGGAGCTGGTGGTGCTAGAGCTGGGCTCAGCATCGGCGGCTGTAATGGCAGCTATGTTGTTATTCGAACGAGCGGCCACAAATTGATCATCAGGATCGGTGGCATTGGTCAAAGCATCCTCACTGGTGGTGGAGGATTCTTCCAACTCTGATTCATTACTTTCGGTTTCCTGACTCTCTGATTGAGTGGTCAAGGTGGGCGCGGTGCTATCCGAGGTATCACTAATTGTGGTGGCTAATTCTTGGCTTAAGTCCGTGGTGGTGGTGGGGGCGGTAGATCCTTCATTAAGGTGGTTTGAGCCGTTACCGCCGCCTGTAAAACAGCCTGTTCATTCATGGAATTTTGTAGCTCCAGCAAAGTGGTTTCATCCAACAATAAAGTGGGATCAGTTTCTGCCTCCGTTGAGCCTGTGGGCTGTTGTGTACTTTGCTCCAAAGTTTCCGTCAACTGTTCCTCCGCCAAGGTAGTTTTACTTCTAGCCGAAGTCACCTCCTGTTGTATCAATTGTTGCTCCTCTATATCCAAGGATTCCTTTAAACGTGCCACTCGCTCCACTATTCTAGCCAGCATATCCTTTTGCTGTTCGGGCAAATTTTTCGTATCCAACTCTAAAAGTCTATCATATTTCTTCATATTCCTTTTCACCGTCTCAATGTCCGCACGAGTTTTGGCCGCTGGCGGTGTTTGGGTGGGATTTGCATACGGATTGGGATCAATGAAATGAGTACGCGCCCTGCGATTACTATAACCCACTAGCTCAATAACGCCCGGATATTCAGCTAAGCAAGACACGCAGAGGGTCATGATTAGAGCCAGCGAGCAGCTCCAGGCTGCACTCTGTACCATCTTTTCGGTTTTTCGGTTTTTCGGGTTTTTGCGCGTTACGCGTCGAATTTCTGGTTGAATTAATGTCAACTAACTGTTAACACTTTTTTTTTTTTGCTTGCTTTTAATTCTTCACCGCGACTCTCTCTCTCACACGTACGTTGCTTAGACTTCTAATATCAAAGTACAAATGTTCCAGGCCAACGAGTTGCAGCGTCTTTTAAAAATTTTCAAGCGGAAAACGCCAAAGCATCAGACTTTTCTCTTACTTCTTTCACCAAGTTCATGGCCAGACCGGTTTGAAGCCAACATGTTGGCTTACAGCACCGATCACTCTCTGTTGCTCTCTCTCTCTCTTTGAAAATGTTGCCAGCAACATGTTGCTAAAGCTTATATACATATATATATTGCACTATTCAATTAGTCATTCCAAACCTGCCTTTCCGCACAAGATTCTCAACTATTCGGCCTGGTTCTTAGGTTGCTTTGGCTTTCGCTTCAATGTCAACCTGGCTCGTTTAGTCTGTCATCGATTTGGAAACCTGTGCAACATACGCTTTAACACCTCAGCCGGAGCAATTTCGCTGAAGTTCAATTTAGTTAAATGCCTGGGATATTATACATAATTTGTCGCCGGTTTTTTCTTAATTGTTGGTCATTTCTTTATATATATTTATATTTGTTGTTGGATCTATTATTATGGTGCGTGCCCTGAAATGCTAATGACAATTTCCTGATTTTCATATCAAAGTGTTTTGTTTGTTGAGAGAGAGAGAAAGGGCTTTTGATACCAGATTAATGGGTTATTGTGTCTCGGTTTTTAATATGAATAAATTATATTTAAATTTCATGGATTTGTATTATTCTTTGGAATTCCATTTAGACTGCCCTGAATTTCTTTCTGAATGAAGATAAGTAGTTGTCGTCTTGTTGACATAAATCTTAGCCGGTTGTGGTGCGTTAGTCGAATGTGGCGAATACTGTGCAGAACATCTTATAAATATTTAAAAATAACTCGTCAAGCTATTGGCTGGGAAGTTAGAAGCCTGGAAAAACTTTGCACATCGATATTAAGCTGTGGGTTACTTTCTTTAGTTTGCTTTTAAGCAAGTCAAATAAGATTACACATATCATATATTTTACTGACTTTAACCTCGAACCCCCCATTTTCCGACCTTAATTTTTACAGAAATTAAAAAAATTAAAAAAAAAGAAGGGGTCAAACAATTTTCGCACCTTTGGGGTAAATTTTCCCAAAAAAAAAAAAAAATAGAAAACTAACCTCTTGCAGTTTTTGAGTAAAATTTGATAAACAAAATAGTTTTTCTTACTAGATCTAGTTTTTCGACCGATCGTTCCTATGACAGCTATATGATATAGTGATCCGATTTTGGTAAATTTTTCAGAATTATGTGCAAAGCATTTATAAAATATATAATATTTGTCCAGGCGTTAAAACTAGGTGACGCTACGATGTAAACAAAAAGTTTTTCTCACTCCAAATTTTTTTTGGCGGGTTGGTTCCTATGGCAGCTATATGATATAGTCATCCGATCCGGTCGTTTCCGACAAATGTGCAGCCTATGTGTAAAATTTAAGACTTTTGAAAACGGAGAGATAGCGGAAGACGGACAGACCGACGGACAGACGGACAGGGCTAAATCGACTCGACTATTGATGCTGATCAAGAATATATATAGTTTATGGGGTCGGAGATGCATTTTCTTCTATTGAAGGATCAAACATCGTGACAATTTTAAATATACCTCTCTGCAAGGAGTATAACAAATAACAAGTTAGAAAGTCGGTCAAGCCCGCTTCTCGGAAACCCTCCCCCGCTTTAAACGCCCAATTTTCCGACCTTCGGGGTAGATTTTCCCCAAATTAAGAATAAATGTTATTTAATCGTTCCATTTACCCGTGTTCCCACCCTGCGAGTGCACATTCCCAAATTTAAAAATTATTTTTTTATTTATTTGGTTTATACGTCTTACAAACTGAACTTTATATATAGATTGAACCAACAATATATTTTAGCCTTTCCCAGTCCCTCCCGTTTTCTGTATGTCCATTAATTTGGCACATTGAACAAAGGAATTAGACATATATCGGGTTAAAAGTTGAGTATCTGGCTATGATTTTCCCAACTTTGGTATTGTCCTAGCACATTAGTAATGAAGAGTTTAAATTTTAAAAGGCCATGCTTAAATTCTAAAAAAATTCAAAATAAATTCGATACAATAATAACCCTGATTATTAAGAGGCAAAACCGCGAATAAAATCCGCTAAATTTTTAACCTTATTTATTTTCAACTTGCAATTGGGGTTCCACTTTGCTTTTTTGTGGGTGTCTTCGTCTTGGTTTGTTGAAGCTTTTATAATTTCTCCAGATTTTTCAAAAATTTGGAAGGCGGTTAAAACGCTAAAAGCAGTATGTTGCAATATAATTATGCAAGCCAATCATGTTAAAAAAAATTTCAAATATACATTTGGTTAAGCGATAATCCGATCTTATAATTTTTCAGATTTTTAAAATGCAAATTGTGACTTTTAAAAATCCGCGAAATTTAAAATCTTTTGTTTTTCTTGTGTGATCACTTTTTTTATGATGTATTTTGAATGTTGAACTCAAAAAATGATTTCAAAAAATGTTGTATGGTTACGTTTTTGAGTTATAATTTTTTTTTTAGTTTTTCGTTAGGTACCCTTACACTTTAAGCCATATCTCGAGTTAAAATTTTTAGATGAAATCAAGCAAGGTATTTATCAAAAGGGTATTCAATTTTTAATAATATGCTTAAAGATCATTTTCCAATCCGCTAAGTAGATTAAATGCTACAAGCAAAAATATTTCGAAAAAATCGATTTTTTTTCTGTACATGGTTGAAAATTAAAATCCAAAAATTTTTTTTCTTGTACTCTTTCAAATTGCACTATTACGAAGAAAATAAGGTGTTGATGACGAAAATCAGTGGATAAATAGCAAAGTTGTAAGCAGTTGTGTGAAAGAACTTAGAGTCAAATCTGACCTGGTCACACTTAAAGAAGCCAAGGATAGGAATATACATATACATATTTTACTTGGGTTCCACATAAAAAATTCGAATTAATTAAACTTAAAAAAATTATTTAACCCAATTTTATAAAAGAATAAAGTATATTTATGTAACTAGGCAGAATTAATCATTTTTTTCAAGCCATTGCTCCTAGAGTAATTTTTTGGCGTCGCTTTGTAGCACATCCTTCGTATCGTTTGGAAATTAATAACAAAACAAAAGACATGCAGTACTGTTGCCAGCTCGAACAAGCGGACGAAAGCAAAAAAAAAAAAAAAAAATAGAAGCAGTGTGCAAACTTGAGCTGCATTAATTAAATTTCATTTTTGTAAATGACAGCAAAATGTTAAATATAAATATTCCTATTCCGTTCAATTTTTAACATATTAATTTATCACATTTTAGACTACATATGGGCATTTCCATGATGTCGAAGGACGTTTACATATAAAAGAAAAAGGCAAAATAAAAGGCATTTTCAATTCGTTTTTTACTTTATTATGGAAGGTATTGAGTAGCACTATAAATGGTGCTAAAGCGAATGACAGGTGAAATACTGATTCCAAAATAATGGCAAAATATGAAGCGATTTGAACGGGACAAAAACAGAAGTTGCTTTCGGGGCCACCTACATATAGCCAGAACTTAGCGAAACCTGACGCATTTCTAAAACCCAAAATGTTTTAGAATCTTATGCATGAATGGTACTTGAAATGGTTTTTAGTTGGTTTAAAAATTTTCAGTACTTTTTTTTTTAAATAAATAATAATCTGATTCGTAACGGGACATTGCGAACGGGACATTTTTCCAATATGATTCAAGTGGGTATGATTATGTATATATTTATGCATTTTAACTATAATCAATAACTAGCACTATTCCCGACGTTGCTCGGGTCCTTCAATTGTATTGAAATGGTTTTTGCACAAAACACAAAAAATATTAGTATGAATTAATTTTTTAACCACTAAACTTTACACTTGCAGACGCGAACGGGACCAACTTTGAACGACATTAAAAAATAACAAAAAAAATTTTACCAATTGGGATTTTTTATATTTTATGATAGAAATGTCCAAAGTTTGCCCAAATGTGTAAAGAGATTTAAAATTCTAATCAAAATCCAAAAAGCATTTACGTATCAAGCTATAAATCTAAATTGTTTTATAAAGCTCTTATCAAATTATTCAATTAAATACATTTAGGTACTTTATGTGCACTTTTTTTCACACTCGCCCCTCGCTCTCGTTTTGCTATTAAAATTTCCTTCTGGTTCATGGGAACCACGTATAAAACTATAACAAATACAAATAAAGAAAATAAAAAAAAAAAAATGCGCCCAGTAGGAGATGAGAGCAGTGAAGCTTTCCGCTTACCATTTTTCACGTAGCTGCTGCTGCTGCTGCTGCTGCGCGCAATAAAAGAAACTGAGCGTTAATTAAAAAAATAGCCATAGATCAATGCACCTGATAGATGCGGGAAATGTTTGTTCTCGTTTGTTTGGTCTGCTGCTGCTGCTGCACAAAATTTGCCAGCGGCAAATGTGTCTATAATTTGTGAGAAAAAGGCTGGAAAGGCAGGCTGTGGCCCTTTTAAGTTTAAGATCCCCTCCCTAATTGAGTCAGGCCTAAGGGGTTTCTCAATCTCCTCTCTCTCTCTCTCTATCTATCGCTCTGTCTTTGACAAGGCTAAAGGCGCTTCATTAGCATAGGAAACAGACATAAAAAAAAATGCAACTTGACACACATAAGGCGTTTATAATCATTATGGCATAGCAGGAAGAGCTGGTGCTGCTGTTGCTGCCGTTGTGAGTGGGTGAGCCAAATGTTGCGTGGTTAAATGTTGCTGCAACAGCAACAACAACAGCAGCAACTATAACCGCATTGGGGCAACTTTCTTCTGTCTTGGCTTATCTTTTATGCATATGCAAGCGACGACGACGACGACGACGACGGCGTCTGCATTCTTTTTGGCCTGGCCATAAAAAATATGCAGCCCCAACGATGATCATCTCTTCTCTAAGTACAACTAGCAACAGCAAAACCAACCCAAGGCACAGCAGCAACTCTTGAACTTTACTAGCAATGAAACTGCTTTTTGCCCTGAAAGGGAGACCTGGGATGCAACCAGGAGAAGACGCCGCACGAAGTTGCTGCTGCTGCTGCTGCTGCTGCTGCTCAAGTGCCAATGGCAATCTTCTTTTTTTTTCTAGCTGTTGTTGTTGCTGTTGTAGTAGTTGTTGTTGTTTATTTCCCTCTGGTTTGATCTTTTGGTCTTTGGCGGTAATTTTTCTATGGCCAAGAGATTGCCTGTTTTTTTTTCTTTCTTCTTCTCTTTGGTATTCCAAAAGTTTTGTCTTCATTTTTATTTTAATAGTGATCTTGATAGGCTCTCCCTCTCTTTCTGTCTCTCTCTCTCTCACTATCGATTTTTGTGGTATTGCTGGTGGTTATCTAGTCTTTATCACATAATGATTTCAAATGGTGCAAAATTAATTTGAATTATTACTATTATTAGATTGGGATGCTTCCAGAGATATACAGTTAGTCCTGGCCATGGTGCACACTGGTGCAGATTATAAATTATTTTGTCTAAAAATACGAAAAATTAATTTCACTAAACATGTTCACTTGTTCTTCTTTTCAAATTACTCACTTATTCAGTTGCTCAATTATTAACTTGTTCAGTTATTCACCTGTTAAAATGTTCAGTTGCTCTCCAACATTACATTTGTTTTGATCTTAGCATCATAATTGCATTTTAAACTAAAACAGTCATTGGGGTACATTTGTACCCCAAGTAAATTTCAACACGAGAGTGAAATACAGGGTTGCAAATCGCTTGAGAATTATAACTAGTTCAGTTTAGAGGTATTGAACCCCTAGTTCCCTTTACAACAAGATTTTTGAAGCTTGAAGTTCACGCTTAAAATTGTATCTGGATAGCTCCCGTTGCCAAATATGAGAAAATTATGTTTTCTAAGAGAACAATTTATTAGTATTATAATTACAAACTAATACCGTCTTTGGGGTACATTTGTACCCCAAGTTTATTTCAACACAAGAGTGAAGAATACTTAAATACAGGGTTGCAAACCTTCCAAGAATTGGAACTTATTCAGTTCAGAGGTATTAAACCACTGGTTCGCTTCACAACAATTTTTTTTAATCTAACCAAAACGCGTTTTTGGTAGTTCACGCTTAAATGGTATCAGGATAGCTTCCGTTGCCAAATATAGAAAATTATATTTTCTAAGAGGAACAATTTCGATTCAGTGCAATTATTTATATTCAAAACTTTATAACAAAGTAAAATTGGGGTACATTTGTACCCCAAGTAAATTTCAACGCAGAAATAAAGAACAATCAATTACAGGTATGAAAACTGGTCGATAATTAGAACTAATTCAGTTCAGAAGTATTAAACCACTAGTTCGCTTCACAACAAGATTAAAGAAGCTAAACTAAATGCGTTTTCTGTTCGGCTTAGTGATTCACGCTCAAAATTGTATCAGGACAGCTCCCGTTTCCGAATATGAGTAAATTAGGTTTTCTAAGAGAAAAATTTCTTAGTATCATAATTGCGTTCAAAACAAAAACCGTCTTTGGGGTACATTTGTACCCCAATCAAATTTTAATGCGGTAATTAAGAAAAGACAGTTATTATAACCCGTCAAGAGCTATAACTGGTTCATTTCAGAGGTCTTAAAACCGGCCGGACCGGATGACTATATCATACATGGAACGACGGTCGGAAAATAAGTTTAAGTAGAAAAAACTTTTTGTTTTCCATCGTAGCTTCACTAATCTTATATGTTAGTTTTATATGTTTCCACATCATTCTGGAAAAATTGTATCAGAATCGGATCACTATAGAGCTGCACACTTAGAACAGTCGGCAGTGATTGGAAGGTACTCATTTTTTTTACCGGTAAGGTAAATGGGAAATTATACCTAGGTAACGGAAAATGGATTTTTCTGTACCTAGGTAAAGGTATATTTACCAAAGGTATTTTTTTATATGAAATAGCGTCGGTCATACATTTGTTTTTATTTTTATTGAAAAACTAAACAGCGTTACTTTATAACGAATATATTTAGGGGCATACATTCATCTATATTCGATTTCGCAAGAGACTAGTGCATACACACAAGTGTATTATTGAAACTTATTGGCAAAGTCTGCAATACAGAACATATGCATTACAGGTGTGTATGTAAACTGGTCGATAAAAATTTATATGTACATAATACTATGATTGTATGTATTCAATCTCTAGTGTACTTACCTTCAAATGCTTGTGTAATTCAGTAGATTTTCATCAAACTAATATATTTGTTTACACATAGCAGGCATTTTCCATTTGAGTTGAAAAAGCTTCCATTAAAGAAGCCAACCGTAAATCTCTTTTCCCTTCGTTGTTTAGTGGTGATCATCATATTGAACAAAAATTAAGTTTAAATTTTATTGACTTCAAAAATCTACACAAAAAATCACACTGCGAAACGCGCCCGCTAACCGTTTTCGTTCAGGTTATCTCTTAGCGTTCTCTTTTGTTAATGCAAGAAGAAGCTAACGGATTAAGTGTGACAAAAGCACAAAAACTGCAGAGATGATCAATCAATCGTTTAAAATCAAAACCGATACTTTGGGACATACTTTAATGGCCACAAAAAAAACCTTAAAAGCGGTTATTAAGATAAGATCGTTATTGACAAGCGTAAATGAAAATGGAGCTAGGTAACGGTTAATTTTTTAAAGAGGTACAGTAAAACGGCTCAAATTTGTATCTAGGTATGTACTATATCATATAGCTGCCAACAGGAACGATCGGTCGAAAAACAAGTTCTAGTGAGAAAAACTTTTTTGTTTTCCATCGTATCGTCACCAATCTTGGTATATATTAGTTTTATATGCTTCAACATAATACTGGACAAATTTATCAAAATCGGACGACTATATCATATAGCTGCCATAGAAACGGTTAGACAAAAAACAAGTTCTTGAGAAAAACACTTTTTTGTTTTTCATCGTATTGTCACCAATCGTTGTATATTTTAGATTTATATGCTTTCACATAATTTTGAAAAAATGTATCAAAATCGGATGACTATAACATATAGCTGCCATAGGACCGATCGGTCGGAAAATGTTTTTTACTAAGAAAAGTTGTTTTTTATGGTATCAAATTTTTATTATCAATGATTTAAAATTTTAATATCTGATATCTATATCCTATATATATTTTACCGGTTAAATCAGTTGGAGTAAAGTTTTTGAAGTGTATTAAAACTTCGGCACAGTCTTTTTTGCATTTTTTGCCTTTGGGGTACAATTGTACCCCGTTATAATTACTTATCCAGTATGATGGTCAATGCCAGGGGCTACTCAAAAAGCTACTAAAAACTATTTATATTGCAGGAAAGAATGAAATGGCGTAAAAGATTTGATTTGTGTATTTTTTATGGAGATTTTAGTTTTGGCAGCAGTTTTGTGCAAGTGAATACTAAGCAGTACTAAATAATTCCATAAATATATAGCTCAGAGCGATACAACTACGAAAATGCTTCTTTTAAGCCTTTGGGGTACAATTGTACCCCGTTATAATTACTTATGCAGTAGATGGTCAATGCCAGGGGCTATTGAAAATGTGTTAAATTTTCCCCATTTCGTTTCTTCCTATTTCTAACCACTGTGCAGTGTGATAAGCTTACAAAAAAAAGAGAAGAATTTTATATTGTCCAGCAATTGTTGCTGTTGCTGGCTGGCCACATTTAAATTTATTAAAACTGCATACAACTTGGTAACGGACTTGGCTGGTGAGAGCTGCAGGAATGTAACATGTTGCCGCTGCAACGTTCAATGACTCTTTTGTTGGCCTAACCATTATCATCCTGGCGCCATTTTGCATGCTAGTTGCAATTTGATGCCATTTGTCATTTGCTTAATTGTGCCCAAGTTGTTCTTTTGGATTTCCTGCCTCCGCATTACCGTTTCTAATTGTGGCCAAGCACGCAGAGCAAGTTGGCTTGGCAATTGCATTTAGTTTCAATTAATCAAGTTGTCGCTGCACGCGTCTATTAGCTGTTTATGACATTTGTGTGGCTGAAGCCTGAAGCCGCTCATTAGCTGCTCCTCCTCCATTTCCATCTCCATCTCCTTCTCTTCCTTTTTTTTTTTTTTGGTTATATTTTGATTTAAAGAAAAATATTCTACCGCTACTGCCTGGCGGTGATTTGGTTTTTGCTTCCACCTTTGTTCTTTTGGTCAGTTTCGTAATGTTTCACTTTGGGGGTTTATAACTTGTTGATTAACCGTTGCCCGCCATCACACACATAACAACACATAACAGACAGACATATATTGCACCATTTCTGCGCCCAGCTGTCACAGGTTCGTTGACTTACCCCTGGTTGCTGCTGTTGCTGGTGTTGAAACAATCAAGTCCCGTCCGGCAGCAAGGCCTGACATGCCAAAGTCAAACTGCATTGCATAATCTTTAGCGTTTTGCTGTCAGACTCTCGTGGCTCTTGGAGCCGCGTAATTACCCACTGACTGCAAATTGATTTTGAAACGCTTAAGACGGCAATTTTTGGTTTTGCTAGATGAGGAGAGGATGAGGATGTGTTGCAGAATGCCACTGGCACTTTGTGGGTCAAATGAGAATCAAAGTGCCAGATGGCAGCAACTAGAATCAGTTGGGAGAGGAAAAAAAAACTACGTATGTATAAAAAGGAACCAAGTTCTTTTCTACTGGGCTTGAAATTAATTTAGACCTAGAGCCACAAAATTGTTATGAGATATTTATCTGACTTTGGTGTTTACTTATTTAATTACTTAATCAAAGTCTTGGTTATATTTTAGTGTAATTCTTTTAGAAATCGAGAGCAATTACAGAAATCCACTTTAGCAAAAACACACTTTTTAGAGACTTGCAAAATATACTTGAGAGAAAATATAACAGTAATTGAACCCGCGGGCATAAATAAATGCCAGATTTATGTGAAACATTTTGTTTTTATTTCCTATAATTCTGGTAATAAAATGCGTCCTCTGAGGCGATCTACAAGTCTTCACAATTTTTGATTTCTTCTTAGAGCCAGAATCAATGCCCATTCAAATCATGAATAATGGATCGGAAAAGCATATAACCCGAAAGGTGCAATGAGATTATATCACTAGGCGTAGGATATTACATTTCAATGTTTCTACTAAACTCCGGTGCATAACTATGGACGTACCCAATTTTTTCAGCATACGAGTACTCAGAGAGGGGAGGGCAACAATTGGTGAATGCAGATAAAAAGGGAATCAAAAAATAAGATAAGCAAGAAACAATGCAACAACACTAGCTATGCCAAAATTTAACATTAAGATTTAATTTTTGTTTGCTACTGCCCACTTCAAAAATGTCGATTTGGCATACTGTTTTTAAGCAAATTTGGGGAAAGTTCTTTCCATGCCTCAATTATTGTCAATTTTAGCTTTTGAACAAGTTAAAATGTTTTGTTTTAGGCATAATAAGGCCCACTAGTTGTTCATCGGATTCATGTCAGGAGAACACTCTAAAACATTCACATTGTTGGCTTGGAGGCATGAACGCGTTTCATGGCTGACGTGCATTGATGCGTTGTCTTGCTGAAAAATTAATCTTTTAAGTTTTTCGCCTTCCAAAAGATTCATTTTCAGGATCACCGTATACTCACAAAAGTTCATGTAAGTGCTTGGAAATGCCCGTTCCAAGCATACAGACTCGCTGAAAGCACCCATCAACCATCAAAGAATCTCCATCAAGATTTCTCTTTGAGAATTAAAGGCGATCTTTCCTCAACCTGTCAGGACCGCTCAAATTAAATTTTGTTTCTAAAAAAAAAACTACCGATAAAAATCTAAATTAATATTTATATCAGGTATTCAAAGCCGAACCGAATCGCTTATTTGTGCTCGTAAACCGAACCAAGAACCGAACCGGTGTTTTTTTTCAAAAATGATGAATTAAACCGAAAACAGCCTAGAAGAAAACGGTTCGAGTTCAGTTAAAGAAAGAAGAAAGAAGAAAGAAGAAAGAAAGAAGAAAGAAGAAAGAAGAAAGAAGAAAAAGAAAAAGAAAAAGAAAAAGAAAAAGAAAGAAAGAAGAAAGAAGAAAGAAGAAAGAAGAAAGAAAGAAGAAAGAAGAAAGAAGAAGAAGAAGAAAGAAGAAAGAAGAAGAAAGAAGAAAGAAAAAGAAGAAAGAAAAGAAAAAAAAGAAAGAAGGAAAGGAAAGAAGAAAGAAGAAAGAAGAAAGAAGAAAGAAGAAAGAAGAAAGAAGAAAGAAGAAAGAAGAAAGAAGAAAGAAGAAAGAAAAAAGAAAAAAGAAAAAAGAAGAAATCATATGGAAGAGTAGACACCATTTATCTCTGACTGTGACTTTGTATGCTCGCGACTATACGGGAGCTAACCAACAACACAAGAGCACTGCGATTAAAGGCGTTGGACACCTCTGATGTAAAATTGACTATACTACGGTGAATTAAAATTGCTGTGAACCACGGAAGCAATCCACTCCTAATTTCTTAGCGGCTTGCGTGCCTAATTTATATTTCTTTTAATTCCAATCAAATGACTTGTTTATTCGGACAAATTCGACTCGCGGTCCAACTTTTATTTTTGGAAAACAATGTATTTTGAGTTCTTTAAAATAAAGGCAAACGTCCAGCGTGACACCTGTAAGCCACATTGAGCCGCTTACTGCAATGAATAGCTTGGAGAGCTCACTTATCGACGCTGATCTGGCTTAATCAACTTTGGCTTGGCTCCATAAAAAAATTTCAATTTTTATAATCAAATATATTGGAACAACTGAAATTATAGCTAACCAAACACACAATGAAAAATTCAATCGTGCGGCTATAGTTATGCACCAAGCATAATACGAAAATTTAAATATAACGATCAATTTTACATTGCTAGTCCTAGTGTTTTTGTTTTTCGCTTATCTTATTTTTGATTCTCTTTTTATGTCTAATCCCAATTGTTACTCTTCCCTCTTTCACTATACGTAGTCTGAAAAAATTGGGTGCGGCTATAGTTATGCACCATAGTCGTTATCTGTTTCAAATATTGCAATTAAACGCAGAAATGCGGGGCAACTTTACAATTTTCAAGATATTTTTCTGTACCGCGACGTTATAAAAAGGCAAGCGGGGATACTGCAAGAAATAGTCTGATGAGAGAAATGCTTATCTATAAAATATTCTGTGAGTCCAACCAATAAAGCAAGTTTTGTGCTTTGTTATCTGATACCTCAATTGACATTTCAAATTCTCTCATAAAATTCACGGAAGCTTTTCGAGCCAAATAGAAATTAAAAATAAAGGGTTAAAAGCCCACAAACACATTGAACTAAAAAAAAGGCATGACTAAAGAGTATTAAGCTTTTTGCTATTTTAATATTGATTATTAAGAAAAATACTTCCGATAAAAGCTTAATAAGATCACAGAAAAAAGATAATTAATCTTTGACTGGTTAAAATGATCTTTTAAAATATTAATTTTTCATACTTAATATATTAATAGTTTCTTAGACGTCTTCCATAAAAAGAGATGCCTTGATGAGAGAAAAGTCTCAAGTTCCCCAGACTTTTGCTATTTTTTTTTTTAAAAAGATTGATTATTAAAAAGAAAAATACTTCCGAAATAACCAAAGCTTAATTAATGACTACTTCCGTTTACTTCGCCAACATCAAAGATTTTTCAAATCAACTCTTTACTCATAAGGGCTTAAACCCGCCATAAAATCACTTAGAGATCAATGATCTAAGCTTACTAATCTGTAATCTCTCATCCCTGCTCACTGATCTTTTCACCGATTGTATAAATTCCAAGTACCAGCCGGTTCTCCATAATTGATGCCAACGATTAACCACAAAATCTATCATATTAATCCATTCACTTGCAACTCGCCCACTTGGATGGCAACCAAGCCCGCCCGATCGTAAATGTATTTATTTCACTTATTTCCCCAATTATGTCTTTTAGTTTCCCATGTGGAAAGCTGCCTTCAAACCTGTTGAATTTATCTCAATGAAATTTATATATGTGTCCATTAGATAAGCCGCCTCCTGAAGGCGTCGAACCAGTTGGGTTTAAGGTAGAGGAACACCCCCCACGACTAATTGGGCGTCCCTAGCAATGAATTACAAGCTCTCAAAAACAAATTAAAAGTTGGCGCACCGCAAAACGGGTTGGTTGCATTTGGAACTCGGAACACCGAACACCGGATTCTTGCATTAAGTTTTTTTTTTTTTTTTTTTTTTTTTTAATTTAGTGTCTAAGCGGCAACAGCTGCATGCGTTTCTCTGGACTGGCAAAAGTCGCGTGTTTCGTCTTTTATCTTTTGGATGAGCTCAAAGGTGGCTTCTCCACTTATACTACTAGGACGACGCTCGGTGCTCGGTGCCAAATGCAATTAAATGTGCTGTGTCGTGCTGCAATTGGAATTGCCAATGCAATTGCCATTGCATTTGTGCCGCATAGTTAATTGTGCCAAATGAATTTGTAATTATGTATTTGGTTTGTCTTTGGCATGCCATTTGCTGCCATGAACTTCAAAATGTTGGCCTAGCCGGTTTTCATTTCTTCTTCTTTAGCCATGAGATGTGAGTGACATCACACACAAAGTTATTGTCAACATTGTCAAGTCTCATCCTCAGGCCGGGCCATGACATTACACAAAAACAAAACTTGATAAAAAAAAAAAAAAGAAGCTGACAAAATTTAATTAAAGCGCATGACAAGAGACAAACAGCAAGAACAAAAAAAAAAAAACATTCTATGAAAAATGTTTAGAAATTCAAGAGGAAGCAAAATGCCTGACATTGATATGGCCAGAGCTTAGATACTCTTATAGCAAATGGTATATTTTTTTTTTTTGTTTAGATGTTTAACAAATTTATTAAACTTTCCTTTTTTGAAAAAACAAAAAAAGAAATCAAGAAACCAAAAAAAAACCAAAAAAAAAATTGAAAAAGAGATAGCAAAAAGGGAAAAAAAAAAAAATATTAAAAAAATAATAAAATAAAAAAAACAAAAAAAAAAAAAAAAAACAAAAAAAATCAAAAAACCACCAAAATCCCCTAAAAAAAAAATAATAAAAAAAACCATAAAAAAAAAAAAGACTATAAAAAAAACAACGACAATTAAAAAAAAATACAGTTATGAAAATTGTTTTTTCAAGCCGATCGTTTTCAAATTCAGTTTTTTAGAATATTATTTGAAATAATAAAAAAATATCCGGAAATTTTTGTTAGCGAAAAATAATTTTTCATTTGATTGACTTAAAGTTCGGTATGCTAAATAATTAGATATGTTGATTTTAGATTTGGGAAAATTCGACCCCAAGGTCGGATAATAGAGGCGAGAATGGTGGTGGGTTCAAGGTAGAGATTGTCGTTTCGAAAATTTGGAACACGACACGACTGTAACACGAACACGTTTAAGAATTTCGTATACACGTCACGACACGACACGCACAACTCTATTAAATGTTTAAACGGAATCAACTCTTAAATTTCATTTTAAATTTTGTTAGGCTAGTCGACTTTAAATAAGTGAGACCAAAAGCCGATAATCGATATTTATACATGCAATGGTTCACTTATTATTATTTTTTTTAAAGCTTTATTTGTTTTTATTGAATCTTCTCTCTCTCCGACCAACAATCATTTTGCGATAAAAACTATTTAAAACAAAACTATCCCCAGTTGGAGTAAGGTTTGTGTTCTTGACCCTTTAGTACAATCGGTGGGTAGAAAGGTCTTTTCTTCTGAGTCGCGTGTTTGGTCGTGTTAGACGGAGTTCGTGTTTTAAGGGCTCAAACCTGACTCGCACTTGCATGCATGAAGATTGCTTTAACTTTAAATTCCGACTAGCTCAAACGCATATTTTATATATCATGTTTTTAAGAACGACACAGTGAGAATATTGGACTTATAACGAGCACAAATCGACTTCAAGCTAAATTTTTCAGAATTAAAAAACTAGAATCGAATTGAGAACAAAATAAGTTTGTTTAAGAATCAATAAATATTGGCTATTCGAAGTGCAGTCATTAGGGGACTATTTTTCCCCTTGGACGATCTCAGAAACTTAATATAAGAATTAGAGCCGCGTGCTTTGAAATGTAAGTAGGTGTATACCATACACAGATCTAGTTTGTTTTCGAGTTCAAAAATTACCTCCCCCATAAACCGCAAAAAACTTTCAAAGCCACAGTTTTAAAGGTAAAACTTTGCGACTTAAAACATATTAACTTAGGGCTAATATCTGTCTAAGATACGATCGTTTAAAAAACACAGACGTTTTGAAAGTAAAACACTTTTCAGTCATCCAACAGGCCGTCATCCAACAGGCCGTCATCCAACAGGCAAATATACACATATATGCGTATAAAAACACACAAAATCAAGGGTACAGGTTATTTCGGAGTCGAGGCACTGGACTGCAGCTCTCTTACTTGTTTTCTTATCCATTTGATGTTAATTAATATTAAATTGATTTCAGTTTTGGCATCCACAAATGACTAAAGGATATGCAAATTTAAATTATAAATGAACGACCATAACGGTTTCCCTTCACTTACAAATATTTTTGACTTAAGATAGGAGCCAATCATCTGTAAACTTGTTATTGCGGTTGTTAGTTTCGTTCAGAATTTTCAAAAGGACACCGGTTCAGTTCCCAGTTCAGTTCAAGTTAGAGTTAATCGGGAGTTCGGATCTCGAAAGTTCCCCAAATTATAATGCAAAAAATATTGTGAGAATTCCCTAAGGGCCAAGCCGAGCTTCTGTAAATTTCTTGACTCGTGTGTCTTTAAATATTCATTCAGAAAAAATGAATTTATAATAATGAATTAATAAATATTCTCGGAATTTCAAATTTCAAAATTATACAAAATGTTCCAATATCATCAACAAACAGCATAATTTTCTTGAAGCTTTGTTTTTTTATTTTCATTTATAAAAAACTTACGCTAAGAGTCATTAAATGAACTTGATTGGCCATCAGATTCAAACTGCAAGTTTTTGGGATCAGCTTGGCCTTTTCTAGGGTCGTCCAAACCCAATTGGAAAACCCGGTCTGGGATGACTTAAGCCACCAGATATTGTTATCATATTATTATACGAAGAAATGGGTGAAATGAAAGGTTTAAAACTGACTCTCTTAGAACCAGTTCAGTTTAAAGATCACGAAACGAACCTTATGATATAATGACCTTCCGAAAAACCAAACCGAACCAGTTCTTTTGAATAAAGGTTCGGCTTAAAAAAATAATTCTATATCAACTTTTTATAAGAACCTAAAAATGTATTTCCCACCTTAATATGTTAGTTGAATTTCTGATATATTTGACTTTTCTTTGACCTATACAAAAGAGTTGACTTACCCCCCTTTTTGAAAGTGTATACTAAACACAATATATAAAGAAAATGCCGACAAAACTCCTACAAAGTTACGCAGCCTTCGCTTTTGTGTTTGTTCTTTTGGCTAGACGAGCCAGGCGAGACCAAAGTGTCAAAGTCATCAATGGCATGGTGAAGGAGGAGGAGGTGGAGGAGGGGTGGGAGAGGGCAGACATGGACATGCTCCCTACTTGTTGTATTTGGCAAAAAGCTACTTCAACTTCACACGAAGCCAATTAAATGGCAACACGTTACAGAACATGACCAAGGCATCATCATCATCATTATCATCATCCAAGTGAGAGAGAGAATTCCCCAGTGAGGAAAAATGGGTCAATGATGGCTTAAATTGTGGCCAAGATGGTGTGTGTGTGTGTGTGTGGTGGTGAGGTGTGGGCTTTTGACATTTGATCGCACCTGGGATTGATTGAATTGATGCGGTTTGATTTATGATCCTCCTGTAGGCAAAAGTTTTGCATTTCTTCTGTGGTTTGGGTTATTGAGATGTACACGGAGTCGGAGTCGGAGGAGGAGAAGCTCTGAAGATGGCGATGGCTACAATTTGTCTAATGTGCCAATTTGAACGCCTGATCGGCAATCAGCTGCTAGGAGGGAGGGTTAGGTAGTTAGTTAGTCTCTCTCTCTCTCTCTCGTTGCTTTAACCGAGTGTATCAATGACAGGAGAAGATACTGTTGTTGGTGGAGGCCCTATAATTTCCTCGGTTCGCTCACTTGTCCCATTTATTTATTTTGTATTTTTCTGCTGTTTAAATTTAATTCACGATTCACTGCTCCCCCCACCCCTCTCGACAAACGGCGACGGCAATTTTTCTTCCTCTTAACAAGGCAAAGTGAACTTTTCTTTCTCTTTTCGGTGTTGTCTGCAGTTTTCGCTCGCTACGTACTTAACCGCAATAATTTTTGCTCATTTGAGTGTCGTGGAAATGAGTTAAAGTCTGGACGCCAGCCAGTCAGCCTCTCAGTAGTAATGTGAGCATTACTCATTTCCATTTCCACCTTAATTCATTAATTTCCCACAACAGAGCAGAAGCTGTAGCTGTTGCTTTCAAAGTCAATTTTCGAATGTGAATCACAGCAGCGGGGGTGAGTGACAGCAGGAGCGGCACACAAAAAAAAACATAAAAAAAAAAAAGAAGAAACATTTGTCTACACATATTTTTATACATAATTAATGCTCCACTTACAGTTTGGCCATAAAACAACATCTAACGAGCCTAATTGTGTGTTGTCTTAGCCCACAAGTTCTAGTTCCAGGTAATTCCTAAATGACTTGTCAGTTGTGGTTGTTTTTCCCACCAAAGTAGACCGATCATGGCTTACATATCACACAGAGAATATGACAGTTATGAAAGCATTTCTTAGCGATTACTTAACTACGGGCATCATTAGGGAAACTATTTGGGGTGTATCAGGGGGGTGTCACGGAAATTTTTAGAGATTTTTGGTTGACTTGGTTTGCAAAACACTCGAAAATTTAATAGGAGTCGAAGAACTTCCAGAAAAGACACAGAATTAAGCTACAACCTCTTACATTTTAAGATAAATTATTTAGTTTAATAATTTACACCTAACTGTCAATTCCTCCTACGCTTCAGTCCAAAATGTGTCTGAAAAGTGAGATTAACTACGAGATATTAAGAAGGCTTGGATTTTTTAATTATTATTAATAATTCAATATTTCCTAAAGTTATTGTTGTCCCACTATCATATTTTTTTTTTTTTTTTTTTTTTTTTTTGACAAGAGCAATGCACTAGTCTTTTTTATTAGTTTGATTTTTAAATAGTGTAACCTAATACAAAATTTTTTACATTTTACTGTTACTTTTTAGTTTGTTTGGATGAAAGCAGATATGATATATGTGTAGCTTTCAACGGAATCAGAGACGTCTAATAGAAAATGATAACCGAGATGTTTTGGTCTCAGTTGACTCAGGGAAGAAACAGCAGAAGTGGTTGACGGTCAAAGAGTTCGCCTTTCTTGTCCCGGTCGTTGCGCATCGGGTTGACTTGCCATTTCTAGTTTGCTTTAAGCTCTAAGATATTTCACAAAATAAGCCTACACGTTGCCATAAGCACACCTTATTTCTCCCTAACGGGAAGAAGATTGGCGTCTTACTTCGCAAGTAAGAACTGTCTAAGACTCCTGTTTTATATAAAAACGTTCAATATGGCCTAGGTTCGAATCCCAGATACAAAAAAAATACAATAACATTTTATCCGTTCCAATAATAAGACCAGATAGATTTTAAACGCGGAACGTCCTGTCTCAGCAAATGCGTTTTTACTTGAAGCCGGCCGTTCTCATTACAATTATCCTTCTATTGAGAACAAAAAAAAGGTTTTCGAAACATTAAGAACAGATTTTTTCTAATGTATATTCAAAAAGAATTGACACCTGCACTTTTTAGTGTTCCTTTGAAGGGTCAATGTGATAACGCCCGCGGGCTCTATGTCACTTTCAAAAGTATCATTACGTCTTTTTTAATACGACATAATGCCCGCGCAGGAATATGAAATTTTGGATAAACAAGAGAAATAACAATAAGAAACCCTCCCAAAAACATATATAAGAAATTGTGGAGGATGGGAGGAACGGCGCCGCAGGTTAAAATTTTCGCTTAAAGACATAAATCGGTTAGCTTTTTGAAAAAAAAATCACTATATAAAACATGCATTATCTTTCATTTTTTGTGTGAAACATTTTTTATAACAAGTTAACATATTATCTGTCAACATAATAACTAATTCTTATCCTAATATCGCCTTCGCCTAAATAAAGGAGTACATTTTTACGATATGCTTCGACTCACATCTAGTGGGCGGAGGCAGAGGATAAATATGACAATATATTAGAAGAATCCGTAGAAGTAACTAATGGTCAAAATTATAGAGAAACATAACTCCATGGCTGATCCTACGATACTGCAGAGACGGTGGACTTAATAAGCGAATACGATGGCAGGCGACGATGTTGATCCCAGTTTAGTCCACATAAGGCGAACAGCAGAAATTGTGTCTGCACCGAACCTATGAGGTCTTGGTAACATTAATAATGAGGTGAAGAAGCACATGAGCGGAACTCGAGTATTGGTCGTACAAAAGAGATGAAATAAAGCTTAGTGGTGGGGTCATTGAACTTTTAAGACCAACGTTTAACAAAAGCGAATACCCCTTTATGTCTCTTACAAAAGTGCCCGTTTTTAGTACGACATTACGACCTGAGCATTACTGTCGTAGTTTTCATTACAAGTTATGTTTTACGAGGTGGTACAAGCCCGACGCACCAACCCTTTTTAACCAATAGGGAGGCCAGCAGCTTTGTGGGTGCATCGAGCTGTGAGTCGACTTGAAATCAGGATCACGCTGAGTTCGCCGTGTAAAACCAGTCGGCTACTTTACCTGAATACAGTTTATGAGTTCCTAATGTTATAAACCCTATCAAAAAGGATCTGAAAGCCCGGCAGGCGTTGTATCATGCTCCCTTGATTGTTTCCTTGATCGCCATGCAAAAATTGGGGGTGGTTTTGGTGGCGCCATTATCCACAGATCATTTAAAATGTTTAATTAAGCTGGGGAAAGTTATTTCGCTGAAAGGTCTAATAAATGACGCTTTTTAAGCCGTCTTCTAATTCTTATTCGTAGTCGGGACGATTTGTATGGGTGACGATTTATTAAGGTGCAAACTGACAAGCTAACGCTCGCTTAAGGGGGTCTTCTACCTTTGAAAATATTTTTTTCGATTTTTTGTTTTACTTTATTATTACAGCTTGGACCTTCCCCTTTCATCCCCTTCAAACCATTTTCAAATATTCGAAATAGTTTAGCAGATATATTCATTTTAGTGGAGCAATGTTCTTGCTAACGTGAGCATTTTTAACGTTGCTCAAAACTTTAACCGCTATTTTCTCTAAACCACGTTTTTTGACCTGGTAGCCATGATTGGGTCAGTTCTACTGAACCGATTTTGATCAGCCATGTTGCAATCGACGCAGAATTGATGTAATTCTGGCCCGTACCTCAATCATGAAGATAACAAATTTTTTACTATTTTTTTTTACACTAAAAAACAAAAAAAAACCTCGAAAATCTAATTTTTTTTTAAATGTTTGTAAATTTTAGAAAAAAAAAATTTTTTTATGATTGAGGTACGGGTCAAATTGATGTAATTCTGATCATAACCTCATTTACCGATTTCAATTTCGATAACCTGGAGTCCCGGAATCATGGCCACCACCTCTACACCTTTTTTTGAGGCCTTATTTGGCAGGCCGATAACTTTTTGAACAGCCCTCGAATTCCAACATTTTTTTTTTTATTTTACTATTCAATTAATTAAAAACACAAAACAAAAAACCAAATTGAAAAAACTCTTATGGTTTTCCCTCCAGAATTTTTTTATAAAAACACTCATAAAACACTCGTCAAAGGTAGAATACCCCCTTAAGGGGTTATATACCTTTTTTTGTCGAAAAAAAATAGGAAAGTTCGGATTTTTTTAGGTATGTAGCAATTCTTTTATTACATGAATGATTTTATTTTCTGATGGTACAGTTTTTTGCCAATGTTTGTGCAAAAATTTTTGAAAAAAATAATGAATAGTTTTTAAGGGGCAGCTGTTTCCCTGAAACGCCTTTTTTGGAAGAGCCTTGCGGTGACCGTTCCCCAGGTCGAACAGGTCAACTGAAACCATAAAAATAAAAAATTTCATTAGTTTAGAGTAATTCCGTGTATCTGAACGATCGTTTTCATAAAAAAATACGGGAACGTTTTATGCAAAAAATGAATGTTTCAGACGCTAGAAATTTTACTAAAAAATTCAATTCAGCGAAACAAAAATTTGTGCATGAAAAATCGATCGTTCAAGTACACATAAAATTCATTACGGGGAGTATTTAAATTTAAAAATGTTTAGTTTCATTTCAAAGTCAAATTTTATCAAGGAAAACTGTTAACAGCTACCGAATCTGTCATCTCTCCATTCCTTTAGACCACACACATGCACAGACACACACACCCACCCAGATGACGAACGACATGCCATTGTAATCCAGCTCAATTTTTTTTAATGATTTTTATGAGTTCATTAAAAATGTATTTAAAAAAAAAAAAAATGTTTATATTTATGAGCAACAATCTCGACGACACCTTTAATGCAATTGTTATTGTTATTGTGCATTTGCATTAAATTATTGAAACATTTTATGCTTGGGGCCGGGCCAGGCCGGAGTGCGAGTAGATGTCTCTTTTCATTGTTCGGCGGCTTCATTAACTGCTGCAGCAGGCTCACATGTCTGTCTGTCTGCCAGTCAGTCCGTCCGTCAGTCCGTCAGTCACGTTGCGACAGGCCTTCAGCAGCAAAACACCCGCAACTTGGAAGCATTGGAAGCGTGTTGGCAACTTTGGCAGCCGCCGTTAAATCGGCTGATGATGATGATGCCTCCTCTTGCGGCTGCCTCCGGACTACGGAAGATGGTGATGATGATGATGATGGGTACCTGAGACACTCTGCTTGCTTGTGGCTGCCAACGCGTATTCATCATCATTTCTGTCAGAGAGAAAAGACCTTTCCTTAGCCTTCGCATATATGAAGCGCTTGATTTTCTCTGCACTTAAATTATAATTTTGCTTAGTTTTTTTTTTTTTTTTTTTGTGACTTGTCAATGACTTTTTCTTGGGTATTAATTTGATTTTCCATCAAAATTTATTTGTGAAATGGAAAGTTATGCTTATTAGTTTTGCCAAAACAAATTTCAATTTCCCACCAAAAATCATTAATTACTCAGCATGGCCACTTGGACACGACCAAGTGGCTCGACTCATGCCTGAGTAGCAGCTCAACGGGATTCTTTGCCACTCGTACTTTCTTTCAAAAATTCGCACAAATTGAAATCAAGTCCATTTGGGACGCCCTCAACTGATTTGAATGTTGACTCTGTTGTTGTTGTTGTTTTGGTTTTGGCTTTGGCTTTCCCATGGATCGTTTGTCTTTGAAGTTTAACCAATTCTTCAACGGGGTTTTTTTTTTGGGAAAAACAATCAACGCGCCTTGCCAATGGAATTCGCATGACCAAATAGAAACACAAATTGAAATGGGGCCAAAGAGTCGACTTGTGGCATACCCCTAAAAAATCTGTCCTGTTTATTGTTTGTTGTTGATATTGTGCGACAGAGTCTTAAAGGTCTTGTGTCTTATTTAATCGATGTTGGTCTTTGTTCCTTATTTTGTTTACCAAAGCTGTTAAAAGTTGTGATTTTCTTAAATTTCCACGTCTCATTCGGATTATCTCGGGAATTATAGACTTTGGGTTAAACAAAACAAGAGCTGAGAGCTGCTCATCGCTGATTTAGAGCAGCGGTGGGCAAGCGCTCGAAATTGCGTCGCTTCTGAAAAAATAACAAAAACAAAATGCATGCAATTCTTGTCACCAGATCACAGAACAAGACGGCAGCAAAAACCAAATACTTGGACCGACAGACAAACGTGAATTTGGGACTGCTCCCAAATTCAAATTTCATGCCCACCGCTGGTATAGAGTACTGCAAAATGTCAGGCATACATATTTTTTTGGAGATACAAAAAGTCAGGCTAGTTGAGTAGGTATGAAAAAAATCTCATCGGAGCGTTTCAAACTACTAATTTACCTTATTTTTTTTTTATTTTAAAATTGGAGAAAATTCTCAGTCATTTATTTTAAAATACTAATTAGTTTTCTGCTACCATATCATTGGCCGCCTTTACTAATAGGAGATGAAAAAATATACAAAATAGGCAGGGTCCATTTGGGCTTACCGATAGAAGAAAAGTGAGAAGAGTTGAGAATTTAATTACTAAGTAGTTATAACTAGGAGTTTCGGTGGAGTATTTCAATCTTCTTGAGTTGAGGTCCCTGGGGAGGACTCTCTTCAGCCTTCTTCTTTGAATAATTCCGCGGATCCTGCGTCTTCTCAGCAAGTTTCTCGCCAGCTTATTTGGGTGGTGTGTTAACTTGTCAAGGTATCGGGCGGCTTGGTTGTTGATGACATCTCCAACCATAGGAACAGCAAGGTCCTTTTCGATGTCTCTGGTTCTAAGGTACCATTCTGCACCAGTAATGCGCCGTAAGATCTTAGCCTGAACCACTCTAATTTTGTTCAGGTGAATCTTCGCCGCGATACCATAGATCTGGAGACCATACCTCCATACAGGAGCCAGAATGACCTTGTATATCAGGACCTTGTTCCTGAGTGACAATTTATTTTTATGGTTCAAGAGCCATCCCTGACATGCTGCCCAAATGTCAGCCTTCTATCATTCATGGAGTCCATCACTTAAATATATAAAAACTTTTGGTTCTTAAAGTTAATTAATACGATCTTGATATTTTTGATTTCAAACATTTGCTCAGAAGTTTGTAACGGATCAAATTATGCCGAAACGCAATTATTAAATGTTCCCGTTTTCAGAAACCGATCCGAAACCAAATTCCTATTTACCGTCTTTCGACTTGTTTTAATGCCAAAATATAAAACCCAATTGTCTAATCGTTTCTTGAAAATAAGAACTTTCACCAATTCCGATTGATCGGATTCGGAAACGAGAACAGACCTGATTAATATTCATTAATATAAACCATAAACCATATATATTCTTGATCAGGACGACGAGCTGAGTCGAGCTTTGTCCGTCCGTTTGTCTGTTCGTCTCTCTGTTTCTACGCAAACTATTCTCTCAGTTTTAAAGCTAATGAGCTTTCATTTTGAGCAGAGTCTTCTTTTTACTGCACGCATCTAATATGTCGGTATCGCCCGAATCGGATGACTATATCCTTTAGCTATAGAAAGAACAACTTTTTATACCCTTGCAGAGGGTATATTAAAATTGTCACGATGTTTTTAACGCATAGAAGGAAGCATTTCCGACCCCATAAACTAAACTGAGTTCATTTCCGGTCTGTCCGTCCGTCTGTCCGTCTGTTTCTATGCTATATCCTCCCTCAGTTTTAAAGCTATCTTAACCAAACTTTGCATAAAGTGTTTAAATACACACAGGCTGCACATTGTCGGAATTGGAACGATCGGTCAAAAAACTAGTTCTACGTAGGTTGCTATATATATTTCTGGCCTACTAATGAAAACGCGAATATTTATGATCAAAAATGGTTTTATTGTTTTTCAAAGTATTCTCCAGCAAGATTTATACACTTTTGCATGCGCTCAAACCAATTGTCGAAGCACTTTTTCCACTCCGATTGAGACACCTTCAAAACATGGTTTTTTGAACTCTTCAACAGCATCTTCTGGCGACGAAAATCGTTGACCACGCATTTTTCCCTTGATGTGCGGGAATAAAAAGAAGTCATTGGGTGCCAAGTCAGGGCTGTACGGCGGATGACCCATCAATTCGACGTTTTGGGCGGTCAAAAAGGCGCTGGTGTGAGCTGATGTGTAAGAGCTCGCATTGTCATGGTGCACAATGATCTGTCTTCTCTTGTTCGTTTTTCGAATTTCTCCGAAGACTTCAGGCAAACAAATTGTGGTGTACCACTCAGAATTGACCGTCCTACGTTGCTCAAGCGGAACAGTCGCCACATGACCAGTTTTACCGAAGAAACAGGCGACCATTTGCTTCGAAGTGCTTCTTCCACGAACGACTTTCGTTGGATTTGGCTCGTCTTCGAAGACCCACACGGTCGATTGCTCATAAGCATAGATCCATGATTCGTCACCTGTGACGATCTTATAAACGTCTTTTGAAACACCGCGATTATATTTTTTCAAAATTTCTTTGCACCAATCCACACGAGCCTTTTTTTGAGCGATTGTCAAAGAACAAACCTTTTTTACGCCCAGGTGTTCATGCAATATCGAATGTATGCTGGTGGAAGAAATGCCCAAGAATGCCTCTATCTCACGGTATGTCACATGACGATCTTGCATTATCAGTTCACGCACGGCATCAATGTTTTCTGGCACAACGACTGTTTTTGGACGACCTTCGTCTTCGAGCGAGCGTCGCCCGCGATTGAATTCATTAAACCAATTTTTCACAGTGCTATAGGATGGTGCTTCATCGCCATACAAAGATTTAAGTTCATCGTTGCACTCTTGTCGTGATAATCCACGTCGAAAGTTGTGAAAAATGATTGCACGAAAATGTTCACGAGTTAATTCCATTTTTCTGCCGAGGTAAGTTTTTGATTAATCGTTAATCGATATCAAACGTGGTCACACATGAATGAGTTGTATGGAGCTTTTATCGATAAAAGTCCAAACTTTTTTTGGGAAAAGGCCAATTGGTCCTAAAATGGCTAGAAGTGACCTAGGCCAGAAACTTAAATAGCAACCCACGTACAACCTACACATAAGTGGAACATTTATTTTCTTGTCCCTCCAACTGCAGCAGAGCGACACCAAATAATTCAAAAAGCGCGTGCCTGATCATCCTACTCAACCTCACTCTAACGTGCCTCACACTTGTCTATTTTTATGCTATTTAGAAAGTCTTTTCCTTGCAATTCGATCACTTTTATAACGCTATTTTTATTTGCAAATTTAATCGATTTTTTTTTAAAAACCCACTAACTTAAGTGTTTTTTGGTGCCTTTTATGAAGTCTCTAACGAGGTTCCATTAAAGTCTTCTTCATTATGGCTGGCACATAAGTTTGTTATACATACACTCAGAAAAAAATGGCGTTCTAAAAGGCAGCACAAATTTCTTACTTTTATACCCAATCCGTTCTCATTTTTTCCGTTCTTGAAATAGGAACACGTTCTCAAAAGTGTACCATCCGTTCTAAACCGACGAACGAACTAAGAAAATACGTTCTTAAAATGGTTCTAGAATAATGACCGTCTCTTCTTAAACACTGAGCTTAGGCACGACATGTTAACTTGGTACGGTGGTGGAACTATCTAAGACTCCTGTTATATATAAAAACGTGAAAGAGGGCCCAGGTTCGAATCCCAGAGACAGGAAAAAAAAACTTTTAACATTAGAAAACTTGCTTACTGCGGCATTTGATAGATAAAGGGGTTTATAAGTGAAGAAAAAGGGTGTGGCGGGGGGAAGTGCGGGAGAGAGAGAGAGAGAGGTGTGTCAGCAATAAAATTTTTTCCGTTCCAATAATAAGACCGGATGGTTCTTAAACGCGGAACGTCCGGTCTCAATAAAAGCGTTCTTAACTTAAGCCCGCCGTTCTCAGTTTAAGAAAAAACGGACTTACCCTACTATTGAGAACGAAAAACACGGTTTTCGGTACATTTAGAACGGATTTTTTTTCTGAGTGTATATACCCCACTGTCCAACAGGGTATCAGGCGTTTGTCCATTGAATGCAAAGTTTATTTGCCTTTTGTTAGTGGGTCCCAAGTAAATACTTAAATATAGCACACACTCACACACACACACACTCGCACATTTTTAAATTGCTGTTGATATTGTGTAGCGAAAGTGAAATTTAGTGCTAAAAAGATCTATGCTTACGGAAGTGCCAAATTTAAGGCGGTTTTTTGTGTGCTTTTGTTTTTTTTTTTGCAATTGAATTCTTTTTTTAAATGCGGTTAGGAGGAGAGTTCCACCTAATGAAAGTTAATTACAACATCAAAGCCAGATGGGGCATAAGTCTCGATTAGGCGCGGCCAAAAAACAAAAAGGCAAACGGCATTTACCAGCTAAACTCTAAGTAGAGAAAGTACGAGTACCTCGTCGGTACATGTAAAAGTATCTGAAAGATGCGAATCTGCTGACTTTAGCAGAGGTCAAATCGCTAGCGACTTTTACTGTGGGCTTTCTCAGCTTCTTTTTTTATTTTTTTTTGGGGAAAAGCGCCGCCTACGATGATCATGTAAATATTACAACATTTGTAACTATGATTTGTTGTTTGTTTTTTGTTTTTGTTGTTGTTGTCATTTGTGCACTTAACACCTTCAAGAGTTGTCAAATTGGAAAAATGTTTCTTCTTGAGTGTGTGCACTGATGGATGGACGGACGGTTGGACTCAACGGCTGGTGAAGATTTGCTTTTGTAATTAGAAAATAATCGAGTGTGCAGCGCGTTGTTACTTTCAATTTCATTGCAGTTTCCCCCCTGCCATTTCCCCCCTTTCGATGGCGGCCTCTTGGGTTTTGTTATGCATGATTTGTATCTTTGGCTTTCTTTTGAAGCCGCACCTCGACTACAGCTTGATGACTCGGCATTGCACTATTACAATTATTGTTATTGCTTTATGGCTTTATTGTTGCAGTTTATGGCAAGCTTCGTTATCGCATGCCCGGCAATAAAACCATTAATATGTGTTTCTCAAGTTTTTCTCTTCATTTTTTTATATATATTTTTTTTTTTTTTTGCATATCATAAAAGCCTGTGCGGGCCTACCCCAATAACACTGGGCAACAAAATCAGATAATTTCTATATAAAAAGCGATTATCTCTGTGTGACCCACTTTTTGAGAGATCCATTCCATTCAATTCATTGTAATAAAAAGTGAATGGAAATTTTTAGGTATTAAAACAATTTCAATTTTGCATTATTTTATTGAATTTTGAAATATAACATTATGTGTTGTTTTCTTTAAGACTAACTAATAAACTAGTTCTTCAGTGACAACGGGAGGCTGACATGTTCTAAAAAAGCCAAGATTGAAAAGTGTACAAAGTAGAGAATAAGGATTGCTTTACTTCTATAAGGGTTCACTGAAGCTAATTCAACTTTCTTAGAACCGAATTCATAGTATTTATTAATGTACCCCAAGAAGGTCTTTGCACTAAGATTTAAGAAAATTTAAACATTATATGAGTTATAATCAATGTTATCCGATACTAAAAAGAGCGCTAAAAGCGGTAAAAGTACTTCAGTGTTTGCTATACGTCTTTTGGGGTACAATTGTACCCCGGTACAAGTAGTAAGTACAGTATAGAGGACAATCGTAAACAAACAAAGGGCTAAAAAGGATAACCACTACTTTAAAAAAAATTTTTCACAAAGAGTAAATAAAGAATTCTCTATAATTGAATAAGTGTTGATGGCTACCAATCCAAAAGCGCGACAAGTGATAGCATATAAAGCAATCCCAAGTCCACACAAAATTTTCTAACTCCGAGATCTAATTGCAAATGAATAGTATGTATTTACCGTTCTTTGAAATGTTCTGTAAACCGTCAAATTACATAAAATTTAGCAATTATTCGTTTAACCACATTATAAACGCATTGAAAATCCATTTGAAATTGATTGATATTCATATAAAGTAGGTAAAGTACCCCAAAAAGGGTTCTCATAGTTTAGGGAGTAAACAAAACTTAAATTTTAGAATGGGGTACAATTGTGTTTGTTTGCTAGGCTAAATTCTAATTTTAGTTTATAATTAAGACAAATTTTTTTAACAAAATTTGGACAAATTATTTGCCTTTGTGAACATAGCTTAAGTAAGTAAGTCATCAAACTCGTCAATGAAACGAACCAAACAGTATTCTTATTCTATTAAAAGAACGCCCATCACCGACCAAGATTCATCAAGTGACTTTTAAATAACTCGTTAAAATACTTAGCGAAAGTTCTGGGTCAGTAAAGAAATTTCTTAGAAAGGAAAAGTTAAGGAACATTACAGTATATGTGCGAAGTGGTTCCTTCTTTTTTTTTTTTTTTTTTTTTTTGCAACTTCACTGCTTCTATAGAAGTCGTTGGATGGGCTACAATGTCCAACGACATGGAACATTGCCTCAGTACAGAACCACGAGTGGCCCACTATCGTGTTCTAAAATAATAATCACTTCAATCTTGGCTTAAGCATTAATTTTCATGATTTGCAAAAATATTAACAATTTTTTCAGTCGCCAACACGAGGCTCAAAGCCAATGCATTTAAGCAAATAATGTTGCACATTTTTTTTATCAGTTATCATTGGCCTACTAATACAATTACTCAAGTTGAGACACTTCCCGCTAGAGCACCTCGACAAAAAAAGGTCAACAAAATACACAGATTTATAATTCTTTTTTTTGTTAATAATTCTTTCTTGAAAATTATTGTATTTTGTTATTTTTCGTGATCTGGAACTCGATATCATATTATTAAATATACTCACACACCTTCGATGGGCAGCCACCCTCTCCGGAAATTAATGAATTTGTCCCGAAATTTCAATGGGTCCTGCAGGTACAATATTTTTGAGGATTTCAAAACTCGTACAAACTATATTTTTCGAAAATTTCTTCTAACTTGAGTATCGTTTATCTGATCGGGCAACGATGTATGGTGGATTGATAAATAATGATGATTCCTTTAAATGTCTAGAATGTCACAAACTGATTTTATTCTTTGTATCTTTGGTGTCGTGTCAAAAAAAAAGGTGTTTGATAGATGTTTGTGAAACATGTTAATTAAAATGTGTTTATAATGGCTTATTCTCAGATGACATAAATTTTATTTTCGGAACTAAGCTTCATATAAATAAGACAGCTGTTCAAAAGCATTCTGATTTTAAAGCTCTACAAAAGTGTTCCTATTCATATGAAGCATTGTGACGAAAATAATTTTTATGTCATCTGAGAATAGGCCTTAAACCGTAAGAAATTCCACGATTGGCCAGGCGATGTTGGTCAATGTTGAATAAAGTGTTTAAAAATTAGTGTTGGAAAATAGAGTTGGAAAACAGTGTTGGAAAACAATGTTAAAAACTAGGGTTGAAAATAGTGTTGGAAAACAATGTTCCATAAAGGGTGTTGGAAATCTCTGTTAAAAACAGTGTTGGAAAATAGTGTTGAAAAAAGAGTTGAAAAACAATGTTGAAAAGGAAAATGTTGAAAACAGTGTTGGAAAATAGTGTTGAAAAACATGGAAAATTGGAAAAAGTGTTTAAATGTTGAAAAAAGTTGGAAAACCAAAAGTGTTGGAAAACAATGTTCAAAAAAGGGTGTTGGAAAACTCTGTTGAAGACAGTGTTGGAAAATAGTGTTAAAAACAGAGTTCAAAACAAGTCTGAAAAGGAAAGTTAAAAATAATGGAAAACAGTGTTGAAAACCAGTGTTGTAACACAGAGTTGGCAAACAATGTTGAAAAACAGTGTTGGAAAACGATGTGGAAACCAATGTTAAAAAACAGTTTTGGAAAACAATGTTTAAAAAAAGGGTGTTGAAAAACTGTTAAAAACAGAAATGGAAAATAATGTTGGAAAACAGGGTTCAAATTCAGTGTTGAAATACAGTGTTGGAAACTCTCCGAAGGCCAAAGTTAAAGTGTTCTAAAACATATAACTAATAAGTTTAAGTGATATGCCACGGTTGGTCTAGGTGGCTTGGGGTATGCTGTGTCCTGGAGTAGGTATCAGATGGTAAAATTATTTGGATATGTATGAGTTTTAAAGATACGAGTTCAAAAGTGTTATATATGAGAGGTAGAGTTATAAAATGAAAAAAATGTTTAGATAAAAAGGGTGTCGAAAAATATCTACTAGTTTTTCGAGTATTTAAGAGAAAACTGGAATTCGATGGTTATGAACGGAAAAAGTAAATTGTAATTATTCCGATAGCCGATAAAGGCTGTGTAACCGTTTAATATTTGGTGGTATTTTGCTGTTGAAGGGTCACACTGGAGTTTAGGCTCAATTGTCGTAGGAAGTTGACAATTATGCTAAAGAAAAATTTAGTGATGTGAGTAGCTGGAGTTAAAAAGGAAAGAGATTAAATATGTGAAAAGAATTTCGGGAGCTTTATTCCCGTTTCGATCAAAATTTGAAATTTCATTTCGTTCCATTTATCCGGAATTTTAAATGTGACCCGCCGTCCCGATCCCGGTGGTCTTTATATGATTTGTATAACAAATAACTCACGCTGTGAACTTTAGATTTTTTCAAGTCCAAGTTTTGAACCTTTTATTGATTGATGGCCTCTGGAATTTCTGCATATTTGAAAATTTTAAAATTATGTATTTTTCGTGCTTTTTTTGCACTCACGAACATGCACGAAATCGAATTGCGCAACGATTAATAAATAGGGAACCAATTACTACACTTTTTTTAACAATTTAATTATTTATTTTTATTATTATAATTGATTTTTTTGGAAATATTGACACACAATTACAAACTGTATCCAATTGAAGTGCCACAGCATTTTAGGCCTTAGGCTATTTCTTTTTAACATATGATAAAATTGTCAATTATTTATTATGCTACAACTCCATAAGATACATTCACTCACGTTTGCTTGCCGTAATTATTCATAATTATTTTGCTGCCTAGTGTAAGTGGATGCTCTATAAACTTTCACCCCATTGATGCTCTGTTCACTTTAAACCAAATGTTTTTTTTATATTTGCTTACACATTTATCAATCAACTATCATATGTGATGAGACCCTTCTAATGGCATTGATTAATGTCTCTCAGGGCATTAAAATTATCTCAGTTCAGAGATTATCAAGAAAAATTGCTCAACAAATGGCCACAGGTTTCACTTTCTAAGCCAAAGAAGAAGAAGACGAAAGACAACGCAGCGCACACAGGTGAAATCTGTGGAACTTCCTGTTATAAAATACTTGAACCTGAAGCCGAAATTAAATATTAAGAATAATTATAGAGCTTTCTTCTCAACTTGAAATTGATAAGACTGACCCTCCTTCATTTCGTGGCCAATTATACTTACTCATGACCGGGGCATAAGCACCTCACAATTATGCAAATGTTTGGTCATTTAAACAAAAATACCGCTTCCCCTTATTTTCCTTATTGCATGTCCGTCAAATCGCTGCTAATTAGTGACCAGCAAATGAAGAAATTTTCGGACAAGAAAGAAATTTTTTTTTTTTTTTTGGGACATGCAACAAATTCTGAAAGATAGATGGCTTCGTTTTTGTTTTTGTTTTATTTGGTGTGCTCATGGTCCAATGTCAGGCCGTCTAATTTGTTTGTTGTAGTTGTCGTCGTTGTTGTTGTTGTCGTTTGTCTGCCTGTTGATTTTAATGATGTGAAAGAAAGTTGTATTTTCTAATGATGCTTATAAATCTTTTTCTTTATTTTTTTTTTTTGAAGACTGCAAGTTATATCTTCGAACATGCAAATCTTGGCCCCCGGCTAAACGAAACTGAGTCTAATCAATCAAATATTTCTAGCTGAGCACAGTAGCTAAAAACCAATGTCTAAGGTGGCAAGTCAAAGAGTTATAATGGGTCATAAATATGGAAAATGTAGACACTTTAACAGCTTTTTTTTTTTTTTTTTTTTTTGGGTCGAAGTTATTAATTTTGAGTAGGCGGGGGGCCATATGATAAGTCAATGACTCTTTGAATTTCTCGCTTAGCAATTTGAAATGCAACACTGTTGCTGTTTAGTACCAACTGTTAAGAGACTATTGTTAAATTTTTAAGCATCGACTTTTAAAGTAGACAATCTTGTGAATTTCGACTCAAATGGTAAAAAAGTGCATATCAAAGAGTTGAGGTTGATAAATTCTATGAAGATTCTGTCCTGTCAATTTCAATGGTTCAGAAGTGGTTTACTGAATTCTGGTGTGGTCGTATCAGTAACAAAGTGTTGGAAGTCCTTGAATTGGGCTGTAGTGATCTTAAGTAGATCTTAAGTATTTCTCGTCCCAAGTCTATCCCAATCTGTCTCTATCCTGATCCAAATTTTTCAAGACAATCCCTTTAAATTTAAAAGTCAGTTCCATTCCGATCTCCCGTCCCGCATCCATCTTCAATCTTAACTCAATGGGTACATCACATTTATCTTGAATATTTGCACATGAAGAAGCTATTAGGGCAATGGGTGCCGCGATTGCTTACACTCTACCATATCAAGTTTATTTTGGATTTTTGTTATATGTCACTTTCTTGACAATGTACAAAATTATTATTCTTTGTTTTATATATTTTTTGTTTTGATTTTGGTACTTTCCAGTAAAGGTTTGAAGCTTAATTTTTTAGAAGCAGAATAAAATAATATTTCTTCAAAAAATTTTAGTAAATTTATTTAATTTTTATAGAAAATTTTAATTGTCGAAGAGTATAGGATTTTCATATACTTGTGGCAAATCTTGCCCAAATTCTAATAGCGGCACTTTGCCCTAAACTACAAATATTTACCTCCGAAAATATTAACCGCATCTGTTTGAAATTTTCAGAGAATATAATTTAATGTACATTCCGAAAATGCAAAAATATATTTTGGATTTTATGGAAATTCTAACTGGCTATAACCCCTTAAGTTGTAAACTAAGTTTCAAACCTAAAACCTTGGGCTCGATTTCTCCGAACCAAAGCATTAGCTTGACGAAGGGTTTGAAATTCCGGATCGAACCTACTTTAAGCAGTTGATTTCTTAATAATTTCTAATAGGATTGGTTTCATTAAAACCTAGAACAGTTCTTGGGGTATATTTGTACCCCAAAAAAAATTAACGCAATAGATTAATATTCAACTATTATATGAGTCATAATCAATGATTTATATAAGTATCAAGTATATGCAAAATATTTCTATAAATATACAGGGTGCTTTAAGGTTTATTAAGGCACGTTTTCACCCATAAATACAACCACTTAATTAAGGTTGCGAATGATTCTCATACAATTGTTCTGGGTTAAGAATGTACCCCAAAGACGGTACCACATAAGTTATTATCATGAACGTATGCAGGGTTAATAGAAGTAACTCTAATAAATTTAAATACCTCCATGGGCATTCATACAGAAAAGACCGACAAATTTAAAGTTCTTTTCAATTTTTTACTTTTCGTAATAGTAAATATTTAAAATTATTTGAACTTATGATCAGGGCTGCAAATCCAAATAATTTTTTACGGAGGTTCGGCTCACTGTTTCGAACCAAAATTTATCAATGGTTAAAATTCGGAAATTTAAGATTCAAGGTTTTTGTGCTTAAGTTTTGGTTCGAACCTTGGTTCGTCCATAGTTTTGGAAGGGTATTTTTATAGAAGGGTAATTAATTTATAAAAAATAAAAAAATATGTACAGAATTTCAGAATTTTTTTTTTATTTAAACATACGAATTTAATTATTTTCAATTTAAATTTCCAAGTATTCTTTTTCGAGCAATTGTTGGTTTTTGCTACTTTTTTTTAGCAATAAAATGCCCGCTTAACTAAGAAATGTAACTTTTGTTAAACCGAACCAAAAGTTTTGGTTTGGAACAGGTTCAGATATTTTTTCTCAAGAGGTTCGGTTCAAGGTAAATGAAAAGTCGAAAAGCCGGTTTTCAGCCCTGCTTATGATAAGTATATATCCGGCTAAAAAGTTCCAGTTTCCCAGAGCATTTTCTCTGTACACCTTGCTTTCTGCGATTAAAATACTAAAATGTATGCATTACGTCTTTGGGGTACAATTGTACCCCGATACAATAAGTTAGTACAGTTCATTTCTTAATAATTTATGCCAGCGGCTACTGAAAAATTTATTTAAATTGAAAAACGACTTTTTCAAATAGAGAGCGTACTTAAACTTATTTTAACGTCTTCAATAATTGAGAAAATGTTGATGGTTGCGAATTAAAAAGACCGACGTGGCAAAGCTGTAAATAAAGCATGCCAAATCCTAGAAAAAGTTGATCTTTTATTGAATTTCATATAATTGTAATGGGGTACAAATGTACCCCAAAGACGGTTCACATTAGTTTTGGCCATAGACGGATAAATAACAGAGTATTCAAATGGAAGTTTTATTCGGTGTAGCTTTGTTTTCCTTCGATAGAACGAATATGAGTAACTTAAATAAAGATTCCATCAAATATTCAAATATGTTTCATGTTTGTTTAAAATTTATAAAATAAATGGTTATTCTCCAAAAGAAGAAAAACCATAATTAACATTAATCTAAAAATGAATGTGGTTTAGCATAAATAAAATCTCATTTGTTACAAATCATTTGTCATACTCAAAAATAATAATAATAATCCTCAAACAAATTAGTTGCCTTAATTATCCACTTGTTGAAACTTAACCTAATTAGGGGCAACACATAATAAATGTATCTCCCCCAGCTCAAACTATGACCACAGCATTTCTAATTCATCCTTCCTTTGGGTTTGCTTGACAAAATTGAATTAACCATTTTTTTGACAGCTGTGTAAACCAGTTGAATATTACAATGAAACCACAAGCAAAAGGAAAACCACCAAGATTTTCCAACTTCCACTCAAAGATGGCAAACTCAGTGTCTGGCTGGTAATTAAGAGCGTGGGATGTGTTTGAAACCATTGGAAAATCCGTAAGAAGAAAAAAAACAAGTAAAATCATGAAATATGATAAACATGCGAAAAATTTTTACACAACGAATTTGAATAGCTTTGAATTGAAATTGAGGTTAGGAAAAACACTTTCTTCTTCTGAAAGTCATTTCCTTGTTAGCATAAGAATGCAGACCAAAATCTAAGAGTTTGAATTATGATTGGTTTGTATCAAATAATTAGCATATACAAAAAAAAAAAAAAACAAAACAAATCAAGTCTAGAATACAAATCTATTCGATGATCTAAGGCTGGCACAGTTAGAAGAAGAAGAAAAAAACAAATGCAAATGCGTTTCAGAGTACACACAAAAGATAAGACCCAGACAAAAGACCAAGAGTTGTGCGAGCTGTTCTTGGCCAAATGGTTGGTTGGTTGGTTGGTTGGCCAGTTACTGCTGTCTTGGTAGTGGGTCATAACGTTTGACACCTTTTCAATGGTCAGCTAGCTGCAGCCAAGTTCTTTGGCTCTCTGTTTGGTCAATAACTGTCAAAGAAGAACAAAGTGACCCAGTTATGGTAAAGCTAGGGATCTTCTATCCGGTCAAATGCAAAATATTTTATGACTTGATTCACAACAATTAGCTATTGTTGTATTATAAAGAAGAAGATTTTAAGACCCAAAAAATTATTATGCTTGGCCTCGGCCCCCAATCGACTTAATCTATCAATTAATGGCTGCAGAGTCATTATTTATTTTTTTTAGCGAAAGTTTTTAGTGAGCTACAGTTGCACATTCTGTTTCTTTTCTTAATCGATAGCTACTAAAAGTTAATTATTTACACGAGGGCGGTTCGAGAAGTCTGTAAAGATATGAGCTTCAGTTGCTCTTTTTGTTCAGTTCACTTGCTCATACATTTTTGTACTTACTTTTACTGAGCTCAGGGTTGGTTCTTAACAGAAATACAAGCCGGTTCTAAATTGAACCAAACCGCAAACTCATACTCTTAAACCAAACCGCAAACAGTATGTTCAAAAATTCTAAACCGATCGCAAAACCCCGTAAGAAAACGATTTGGTTCATTTCATTAACAAGTTTTATGAGGTAAATCGCCTTTTCTAAGGCAGACGATATTCTTCTTTCTAATTTCAATCATTTTATCCGACATTTGTAGCACCGTTGGACCTTCAACAAGGTATTTTTGGGTATGTATTGCTGAAAAACATTTCATCCCGTCCCGATACCGACCTAATATAGAAATTAAATGCAAATTTGTTAATTTAGAAAATTCGCGAACGGATATAATAAAGATTAGGTATTTTATGCGTGAACTACAGAACTGAGCCGAAACTGTGTTTCGTTTAGGTTCAAAAATCATGTCATGAACCGAGCCGAAACTGTGGTTCGGTTAGGTTTAAAAACCATATCATGAACCGAACCGGTTGTTTAAGTCCATTTAACCGAAGCAGGCGAATTTCCTGAGCGGTTTGCATTTCTGGTTTCTAAAATTGTATAAGTGGTACCTTCTCCTGCTGTTATACTTTCTACGTGGGCAGATACTTATGTTTTTAGCATTTGGTACTAAAAGTGTGACCAGGTCCAATTTGAATTTTTTTTAAACTTCTCGCGAACGTCTTTTGACTGGTTTAGAACCGATCTTGAACCAGTAAATCATTTTCCTCTATAACAAACAACACACCGAATTCCAAATTCATAGCTCAAAAGGTTTGAGAGAAGCTCCGCTTGGACCTTTGGGCACGAAAAAGCCTGTTATTAATTTTTGATGTGAAACATCTTTAATTTCGATAAAAAATTTTTGTAGGGGTAAATTTCAATTTGAAAATAACTCATAACGCTTACACGGACACAGCATTCACTCCAAGCAATCACCTGGCCAATTAAACTTAGTAGTAGTATGTTTAGACCACTTGACCTTTGGGGACTTTTCCAACACTGTTTTCCCACACAATTTTTAACACTGTTTTCCAACACTGTTTTCCTGCTTACAACTGTTTTCCAACACTGCTTTCCAACACTGGTTTTCAACACTGTTTTCCAACACTGTTTTCCCACGCAATTTTCCAACACTTCTTAGCACTTTTTTACACTTCTTTTCAACACTGTTTTCCAACACGTTTTCCAACACTGTTTTCCAATTCTGTTTTTTAAGAACCAGCACTATTATCTTACACTATTTACCATTACTGTTTTTAATATGGTTTTTCCTCACTGTTTTCCAACACTTTTTTCCAACACTGTTTTTAACATTGTTTTCCAACGCTGCTTACCAACACATGTTTTGGTATTTATTTACCAATACCTTTTCTAACACTGTGTTGGAGCAAGACTCTTTTCAACTCTGTTTTCCAAGCATTCGCCTGGCCAACCGTGGCTTTTCTCGCGGTATATAATCTCTTCTCATTTAACATGTTTCACATCAAAGCCTCACACTTTTTTTTGGCTCAAAAGGTTTCTAAGATATGGTTTCGAAAAACTTTGAACCAGTTCAGTCTAATCCGGAACTGGTCTTGAACCAGTAAAATGTGTATTCAAATTTGAGTTTTAAAGCTTAAAATATTTGTGAGATATAATACTTTTAAACCACTTTTTAATCTGGTTCTGTACTAGATGTGAAAATCGGAAAATAAACTAACTCCAAACTACCGACCCCAACACCAAAGTGAATGTACATTCCTTTAATAATTTCGTAACTTTTTTCCTTTGGAAGATCGTTGATCCTTCTTTCTACAAATGTACCCCAAGATCGGTTTTAGGGTTAAATACTGAGTAACTCATAAATCTCAAGTAACAAAACATTGCAAATAAACCACGTCGGGAGGTTCAACTTCTGCAGCATACCCCTGGGGCTGCGTTTGAACACTTTAGTTCCCAAGTGCTGATACGGCCAACTACGAGGCATAAATAGAACGTTAGAATTGAATTATGCATCCACACAGACAAGAAGGAGTCTGATGAGAGATATGCTTATCTCGAAACAGTCTGTAACTCCAACCAATTGTTGCCTTGCTTTCGAGCAAGCTTTCGTGTGTGTTTATTTGCAATCTTCTAATTTGAGGACTCAACCTATCAACGCTAATAGCTCTTTAAATGTTACACACAAAACCAATCCTGTTGGCTTTCGTTTTTTTTTTTTGCCGCTTGCTTCTTTTTTACAAGATCGTTGATTCTTCTTTCTACTTTCCTTCCCTCCTCCCGCCATCGCGCCTCATTTTTCTTCTGACTGTTGTTTGAATATAAATCTATTGCATTAAGAGTTTTTCGGGGTACAAATGTACCCCAAGATCGATTCTAGGGTTTTTTTAAGATCTTTGATCCTTCTTCCTCCTTCCTTCCTCCCTTCCTTCCTCCTTCCTCCTCCTTCTCCTCCTTCTTTTCCTTCCTCCCAAAGTTGCATCTAATTTTTTGATTAGAACTGAATTGGAATATTCGTTTAGATTGTATTCTTTTCTTTCCTTTTTTTGTTAGAACTTATTGTATGACCCACAATCCACCAAATATTTCTTCTTCTTCTTTTTCTATATGCCAACCTTTGCGTCACCCACTTTCCTAGCTCCTGGCACAATTTGTTGTCAACGTTTTTGAACAAGAAGATGATGATGGCCAGAAAATTGCTTCTTAACCCCAATCTAAAGGAGATGGCGACAATGAATTATTTTTTCCTAACAATTGCAATTTGGTGTCTAGCAAGTTAGTGAGCGAATTTCTCATTTCCAACCTAATGAAAAATGTGTCGACTGTGGCTGCTGCTGCTGCTGGGCTGCTGCTGCCTCTGTCGCCTCTGCTTAAACTCTAATTAACGTTTCATGTGCTGGGCTTGTTAAAGCCAAGTGGATGGATGCTATAAACTGTCTGCTCAATGTGCCCATTCTGTCTGTTTCATTGTGGCTTGCAGAAGAATTTTTGGGTGAACAAGAAGATTGGCTTCTTGTTGTTGTCGTCGTAGCTAGTGGCTGTCGCCTAATTAGTCGCATAATAAGATTTTTATGATGAATAATTTCATATTTTTTTTAATGCATTTGTAAGTGCAGCCTTAAACATAAGCCCCGCCCTGGCCACTAGTAACAGTTCTTTGGGGCTTCCGGTTGGGTTGGGTTGAACATAAAAAGAAAATGCTCTTCTTTTTTACGATTGTCTGTATTTTTTTGCGCATTACCACGCCGGTTGTTTGTGGATAATCATTTTTGTATGTTGGTTTTATGTTTTGTTACTTATGATTTTGTTTTTTACTTTTTTTTGTTGGCGTTAATTGAATTTGCGGCCAGGCCTACTTCTTCCAGCCCAAGTTTGCGGCATTTTTATTTAATTATATTGCCGACTGCCAACTGCCTGACTTCGACCGCTTTCTAATCAACATTGCTCCAATGATTTGCATTTTCAGCTGCCGCCGCTTAAGCTTCTTCGGGTTTTAATTGTTTTAGTTTTTGCTTGAGCAGATCAGATGAGGAAATGCAAGAATTAGTTCTTTTTGCTTGAACAATTATGAGGGAGGAAAAGCGTATGCTAAAGAACATTAATTTACTGGAGGCATGAACTAAACGCGGAGAATCATCATAAAATTGTAGGCAAATTGGTTTTTTGTATAATTGCACAAGGTTCTAAGTAAAAGCGAAACTATAAAAGCTTATAATTATTATTTTAGACATTTAATTAAATTTTTAGGGATATTTTTCATATATTTCTTAAATATTTTTAAATGATTTTAGAAACGTTGCTTATTTTGCTTATCCAAAAGTGTCTTTCTTTTATAAGTCATCCCATAAGTAGGCAACACTTTTTGGTTTATACCGACTAAGTGTTGCCTACTTTTAGGGCTACAATATAATACATAATGCATTTGAATCAAGTTTCAAACAGCTTCAAAAAAAGCTTTTCAACAGACACTCTTGTAGTCTATAAAAGAAATGCATTTATGATACTGAGATCCCAAAGTTTTAAATTCGGTTTCCTTTAGATGCCTTTAGATATCATTTGGGTGCACCAACAAGCTGTTGTTGGAATTTGCTGCTGTGGTCCTCCCATTCTTGGGCGTTGGGAACCCCTTTCGAGACCCACATACGAGGGCAGATTGATAAGTCAGTGACTTTTTTAAATAAAACGAATTTTGTTTTCTTTAAAAATACACTCCTGCTCATCTCGATATGGCTATATCTATACAACCAATTTGCTGAATTAAATACAATTCGCTATTTTTGTATAGAATATTAACTCGTTGATAAAAATCACGAGAGTTTGTTGTATTTAAAACACCTACATATACATCTAAATTTTATTCTAAAATCATAAAAAAATATCCTAAAAAATTCACTTTCAAAAAGTCACGTTTCAAAGAAGATTTTTAAATCAAAACCAAAAAACAATTCAAAGTTCATTCATGCATAAGTTTTTAAAAGTTTTTGTGGTAAAGAATTCTGTTAGGTTTCGCTGCGAACTGACTTCATGTAGTTGACCCCGAAAAAAGCTTTGGTTTTTGTACCGAACGAATGGCATCTTATTTTGCCATTGTTTTGGTAAAAGGATTTAACTTGCCATTCGCTTTAGCACTAATATATTATGAAGTAAAAAAACGACTTAAAAGATAATTTTATTTTTAAATTTTTTTACTTTAAATAAATAAGACAAAACGGAAATTCCCATTTATGAAATAGAAACTGAAAGAAAAGACATAATTTTTTGAACTTATTTATTTAAACTGGAGTTTAAGTATACGCAATATGTTTACGCATAAAAGAAGCGTAAACGTTTTTTTTTACGAAACGCATGCTTCACAAAATGTAAATCCCTGTAAGCACGACTCATGTACGATTTAAGAAGTCATCACTTACATCTCAAAAAAAATTTATACACACAACGGCCGCATATCATTGGCAATAAATTGCAGCTGCTTTAAGTTAATATACTTTTATCTTTTTTCGGGATTGTATAAGTCAGCATTTACTTGCTCCTTGTTAAATGCAGTGTAAAACGCAACAACTCTAGTGCTAGTGTAATGAAAACAAAAAGCGACACTTGATTGGGGTATCGCCATCAATTTTCACAAATGAGAATTTGTCACTCCTTTTGTTATGTTGTTTTACCAATTTATAACTTTGATTTCCGTTTATAAGTTTTCTTTTTATTTCGGTTTCATGTCTGTCACACACCATTCAAAAATTCAACTTTCATGTGCCCGTTAGCAGTAAAAGTTATCTTCCTCTAATTCAAGTGTGCCCGTACCCATAACTTCCTTGTGATGAAATCACCTCCTTTTCTATTTGTTTACTTATAAGTGTGGCCATAAAACCTGCAGAAAAGTGGACGTTATTAGGTGGGTTAAAGGTCACTCTTTGCTTGTAAAATGCATCTTCGCTATCTATACATCTATTCCAGTGTTTCTCACCCCATAGCCCCTGACAGCTAAACACATTCGCCTATCTGTATGTTTATGTCGACCTGGAAAGAGTCATACTCTCATGTTCCAAATTCTACTTACACAAAAGTTTTGTGATTTGGAGACTATATCTGGTCCAAAAACCGATTTGAAATAAAAAAACTTTTGTGGAAGCGGAATTCAGAACATGGCTGAGTCTGTGATCCGGTTCGAAAGGTGTTAAGGTTAAGGGCCATATCTCTGAAACCACTAAACCAATCTTTAGGAAATTTGCACACTATGTTTATGTCGATCAGGAAGAATCATAGGCTATGTGCCAAGTTCGTAAATGGAATCGGAAGCAGTTAAAATTAGTCGAAAAGTGATTAAAAGCCGGATCTCTAAAATTATTAAAGCTATGAACTTAAAGCTCGGTGCGTAGCTTGTTTTGAGACAGATATTTCACTGGTTCAAAACCGGTTCCGATTCCGCTGAACCGGTTCATTAGTATCTCAGAAATTATTGAAGCTATGAACTTTAAATGTATGTAGAGATAGACATTTTACAGAAGGGTTTCGAAGAGACTGCTGAACAAGTTCTAAAATGGTTTAATGCCTTATTTCAGGAATAATTAATGTTATAAACTTGACATTTTTTGTGTGGGTTAATAAAATGTAGTGAGAAATTTTACCAATTCAAGACCGGTTCCGAACCCGAATGAACCAGTTTAATAGTAGTTCTCAGCCTTATTATTTGAGTTACGATTTTAATATTCGGTGTGAGAGGTTTAAGACCGGCTTCGATCCAACTTAAATAAATGGTTCAAAAGTTATCATTCCAAACCAGTTCTATTCTATTCAAAATTAGCTAAGAACTTAAAATTTCTAGATCTAAGAGATTACTTAAGTTATAACCTTAAAACCTACGGTTATATGGAGTAAGACATTTTCGGGGTTTAAAACGCGTTCCGTTCCAGTTTGTAGAAAGCGATTCCCAGCCGTTTTAAATTTGTTTACTTAATTTTGTGAAAGAAAAATATCAACACAATTTTTAAACTCCGGTGCAGATATACCAAGGAAAAGGGCAACAATGTTTCTTCGAAGTAAAATCAAATCCACAGGCTTAACATAGGTTCTATTCGTGTGCTGTTAAGCGCAACAGTACTTCCCAGCTCCGTATGAGCTCAAAGTAAAGGGTGAAGGAATCATTACGTCTGCTTCTTCTTTCCACAAATTTTATAAGAAACTTCGCGTTACTTTATAGGTCCGTATAGGGCTTATAGGAAAAGACTGTGGTTGGAGTCAGAAAAAAAACTGACAGTTAACAGCTGATTCAAAAGTGAAAGGTGACGACTGCAATTGACTTTCTATGTTAATTCTTCTATTTAATTACACATGCTGCTGAGCTGCTGCTGACTTGTTTAGGTTAAAATTAGTTCAACTCAAAAACTGTTTTCTTAAATTTGAATCGGTTCGATTTTCTAGTAATGGGTTGACTAGAATTCGTTGTTTTTATTTATACATGCTGCTGAGCTGCTGCTGCCTTGTTTAGGTGGTGCATTAGTCTTTTTAGGGTTCAAACAAACTATTTTAAACACATTTAACTTGTTTCTCCATTATTCATAATTTATTTGTTTGCCTTTTTACAAAATTAAAACATAAATCGTCTTCCATTTTCGTTGCTCAATTAAATACAAATTGTATTAAAAATTTAAATTGATACACACATTCATAATTTATAATGCATACATAATAATATAGAGGAGGAGTTGGAGGAGGGGGTTATTATTATTTAAATTAAAGAAATGTTTACATTTGGAAAAAAGCTATGCGCATTGCTACTTATTTGTTTATTAAAATGATAATTATGTTTAAATTTGTGTTTTTTTTTTTTGTTCTTTTTGTAAAAATATTAAAGCAAACATTTCGATTACGGGCGCATTTCTTTTTTTCATATAGAATTGCACTAAATACATCTGCCAGAAAGCAGTTTCAAACTGTCTTCCCCTAAAAAAAAAAAAATAACCCCAGTTTGGCACACATTGGGTAAAAGTTTACTTAAGTTTTGCTCTTTGAAGTTTGTGCTGCATTTTTTTTTTTTTTTTTTTTTTAAATTAAAAACGAACCTGCCTTAGTTATATATACAAATTTGATATTTTTTTTTTGTTTTGCTTTTCATAAATATTCATAACAAACTGCAAAAAATATGCTTAGAACTAATTAAATATTTATATTTACGTTTTATGACCAAACTAAAAACAAATAATTACACATTTTCGAAAATTAGTGATTTTAGTTTTTTTGTTTTCAAATTTGTTGTTGTTGGTTTTTTAATTGGTAACTTGGCGAGACTCAATTGGCTCAGTCGATATGTAGTAGCTGCTGCTTCCTGCTTCTGCTTTTCTGCTTCCTTTACAAGTGTTTTTTTTTTTTTTTTTTTTTGGAATGAATTTTAATCGTTGGCCATGCAGTAGCCGGAATAGGTTTGTATATTATCCTCTAGAAAACTTTCGCCCGCAATTACACTGGGTTGTGTATGATGACTGGGACAACGATGTCCTTTGGGACATTGACATAAAGAATTAATGTTGACCTCATCCAGCAGCTCTTGACGTTTTCTTACTGTAAACAGCTTGCAGGGCTGCTTGCGTTGACAGCGTAGGCGCTAAATAATAAAAAGAAAAAAATAGATTAAAATTTAAAAAAAAAAAAAAAAAAAAACTTACCGTCAAAGGAGAACAGGCAAATAGATATCTATAGCCTGGACTGCCCTCGCCTATGGGCTCTCGTTTGGTTAAATAGGTAACCGAATTTTTGGGACAACGACAATGAACTATTTGCTCCGTGACATTTAGCTCAGCTGCCGTAGTTAAAGTCCAGGTGTAATCACGGAAATGCCTTAAAAAAAAAATAAGTTAGAAAAGTTTTTTTTTTATTTTTTTTTTATTTTTTATTTTTTTTTTTTTTTTTTTTTTAATTTTTTTTTTTTTTTTTTTTTTCTTCTAATTTTTACTCACTTGCACACGGGCAACAAATGCACCGGCTGGCACATTTTATAGTGTCTCGTCTTATCCGCTATGGTGTGTCCATCTTCCACACCCAAACTACTGGGACAACCGCCTATAAAGCTGGCCGTCTCCTTCAAACCACGATGTCCCGAATGACGCATATGTGCCGATCCTCGCGTTGCCGCATGCGGAAACTCATTGTCCGCCACTTCTTCATATGTCAAAACCGGTGGCAAAGCATCATTATAGTCCAAAGATTGCTGTTCCATATAATCACTCCCCGACAAATGCAAATCATCTTCATACACTGCACCCAGTTTTTGCATCAGCTTCTTCATATGTAAACTTTCAAACTTTTTATCCTGATATTCACCCAAAAGCATACGTTTGTGTTGCAACAGTTTCTCCTTTTCATAGTAACTGCGATATTTGGTTGTATCCAAGGAGGATGAAGATATTTGATGACTGCTATGATGATGTAGGATGACATTGTTGGGCATACGATTTGATTCGGGACAACGACATTGTCGCTCAATCCAAGGTGTTTCATATAGATCGATTTTTGAACAAACCGCATTTGGCGCACAAATGGGCAAATCGTTTTCAGAGTCCTGTAAAGAGAAAGAAAGAGGGGGAAATATGAGAAAATGTTACACACTGAAACAAGATAATATTATCAGACAGCAACATTAAAAAAAGAAAGCAAAACCAAATGCATTCATTAGTTTTCGATTTCTATTGCTAATCTATCGTTGTACCTATTATTAGCGAAGGTTTCCTCATTTGAATGTAAATAATCTTAGTCCAAGGAGCTTATAAATAACGAAATCAATCAAAATACCTTAAGTCGATAAGCGATAATATTTCTTTTGATCTTTAATTCAATGAAGATTCCACTACATTAAAATTTTTTTTTTTTAATTTTGATAAAGCTGTATTTTTTACTTGTCTAATTTTTAAAGGCACTCTTTGTTCGTTTTGCTAGTGATTAGATGTTGTGACAATCTTTTATCAGCTAAATATTAAAATCGATCGCCACTAGAAAAATGTAACTTAAAAGAGCTATTTTTAAACCGCTCGCCAACTGTTCCAATTCACGAAAGTGTAATTTTGACAGGCTTACTTTGCCGTGTTTAATCCCTTTTTAAAAACAGTTTTGATTGTTTAAAAAAAAACCAGTGTAGATACCGACATACGAGCAGGGAGAATATGTTTCGTGATTGTACACACTCGCACGCCTTGTTTTGCTGGCGATATAGAATTGATTAACACTGGTAAATTACGCACAATCTGTTTTAAAGATACCATCGATATAAATGAAGGGATTATCGATTATATTTATATATATTTTAATCCTACATAGTACTCAAGAAAAAGAAGAAGTGAATGGAGAGAAGCTCGTCTGGGCATAGTTTTGGTAAAGTCTGATGTTTGTAACGTATACAAGAAAGCATCTTTGACCATATAAAATATATGCATTATGTCGAACGGGACCGTCAAACACATTTGAAGTGAAAAAACGTATTTCTATTTTTACAGAACGCTTAACTTTTAGCTCCTTATGAATGATTGATTGAAAACCAAGTCACTCGCACGGGACAAAAACAGAAGTAGTTTTTGAAACCAAAGACAATATTTCAATGTGTTTATTTAAATACACAAAAAAGACTTATACCTTTTTTAAAATTCAATTTTAAGCACTTTCGCACGGGACATGTCGCACGGGACATTTTTTTTCATTCATTATAATTATGTTATTTCAGTTGCACTTTTGATTAAATTATATATCAACAATCTTGGTAAAAATGTTTTTAAATCAACAAAAAATTTCAATGTATTTATTTTTACATAGTAACAAAAAAAAAACCTAAAATATTTTTAAAAATATTTTATCGTTCTTCAAATTTTCTCTCTACCATATGCAATTTTTTTTTTGTCTTTAGTTTTTGCTCTTTTAGTTTTAAATAATATGATTTTATAAAAAATAAATCATTTAAGGAATTATTTTTTTTAATTTCACACTTACGATGTCGCACGTGACCTGCTTTATATAAGTACCACAAATTTTTGGATTTTTTCAGGAAGGTTCTTTTTTATTTGAATTGTATAGTAAATCTTTATTTGTACTCAATATTGGGTAAGCTTGCTGCATGTACTTTCGTTGCACTAATAACAAATGTTGTTTTCAATGTCGAACGGGACATCAAAATATGCGTTAATGAACCATACGAATCGGATGACTATATCTTAAAGCTGCCATAGATCCGATTGGTTAGAAAATGGTTTTGTTGTCAATGTTAGCTTACTTAAACTCAGGAATTATGAATAGTATAGAAATTCAAACAGTTCTGAAAAAATTTGGTTAAAATCGGTTGATATAGCTGCCAGAGAAGCGATCAGACGAAAAATGGGTCTTGATGAAAATGGGTCTTAATTAAGAAAGTAATCAAGTACAATAATAATCGCCTAACAGTGGCTTAACAGTAGTTTAACAGTGCTTAATTCATCCCAATCTCCTGTGTCTGTAATTAAGCGCTCTTTTGCACCGATCAGTCTTAAGAAATGTCATTTATGGCTTGGCATATTTTTAGGTATTTGCAGAAGAAATGAATTGAATATATCAATAATCCAAAAATATATTATTGATCAGCGATCAAGCTGTTCTGCTAAATTGAACCTTTATCACTTTTGCCAAAGGTATCACCTAACTTGGTCTAGAAGAAGAAGCTGCAGCATCACACAAAAGACACATAAAGCCACATTTCTAGGCATTTCAGAAATGCAGTTAACCTCCCTCTCTCCCCCCCCCTCCCCTTCTTCAGCCTCCTCATATTCCTCTTGCATTTTCTTAGCGAAAATTGTGTAAGTCATTGTCAAGCGTTAAACTTCCGCCACACAGCCAGCATCTTGAGACATTCCAGGCATGCTTTCTCGTACCACATGAGGCATGACAACAATAAAGAAGTCTCTCTGGGGTTAATTTGATTCAATTAAAGAGGAGAGCGAGAGATGGAGATGGAGAGAGAGCTTCTTCAGCGGCTTTCATTGAAATCAAAAGTCACCCAAAGTTCTTCAATGTTTGCCGCCTCACGTCCAGGCAGAAGTTGAGTCCGTACCGTAACTCTTTCATTGTCTTTGGCGCGTTCTCAACTTCCGTTTGCTTTTGCACTTTGACACATGAGGCTAATTGTGTGGAGCAAAGTGTGGCAGCAGCTTCAGCTCCACCCCTCTCCTCCCTCCCTCCCTCCCTGCAAACAACGAAGCTGTTAAACCGGAAATCCGGTTGGTGTCTGTTTGTTGTGTGTGTGTATGTTTTTTTTTTACTGTCTTTACGTAAACTTTTCTCCCCTTTTGCCAGTGAGCAAGAGAAAGAAAGGAATGTCTAACCAATTCTACTTAAAATTTTGCTTATCAATATGTAAAATTAAAGTCTTTGATCTACCCTTCAAAATAACAAAAAAAAAAAAAAACCACTCCAAATGGGGGGGAAAAAAATCTGTGCTCGAATTTCAAAGAATTTCTCACGCTGCTTACAACACAAACTCCTTCATATCCTGTCGAGCCCTGACAAAGGCATTTCAATAATGTTGAGAGCGAAGCTTGAAATATGAAAACTTGTCAACACAAAAGGGTTAAAGTGCGGCAGAAACTACCCCAAAACACACACAAAATAAAAGCAGGTGTTAGTTAAAGGATCAGCATAAAACTAGGTCAATAATGTGGAAGGGAAGAGCTAAAGCGGAAGTAAATAAAACTAATAACAAAACCAGCAAATAAGACAGCCGGCAGACTACTTCCGCACCAGAGGCAAAAGGTAAAAGGTCAACCTGTTTCTGGTTTTTGGTTTTGGCTTTGCCTCACTTCCTGCTTCTCTCTCTCTCTCTCTCTCTCTCTAACTAGGGCTAATCCCTTGGCATGTTTGTGCACTTATTTATTTACTTCCTTTGCACCAAATCACTTCCGGACTTCCGGTTCTGGCTCTCAGCGCAGGTAAAAGCAGGTGCAAAAAGAAATTCCTCATTGATTTTTAAATGAAATTGAAACCTAACAAAAATTGATTGCCTTCAATAATTTCATTGTTGTTGTCGTTGTCGTTGTCGCTCTGACATAAAAACAAATGTCAGCTCCAAGATGAAGCCCTCAAGTTGCTAGTTGGTTTTTATGTTACGCAAGGACAACACATCAATTTTTATTGCAAAGGATTTAAGTAAACATTCATGTTGAACTTGAACCCTTAAAAAAGAATTCAATTAATGCAAAGTGGAAGACCCAAAAAATAAGCAAACAAAAACATGAATAGAGAGATACACACGTATGTATGTTAATCAACTACGTTTTATTTTGTAGCATGTGAAATGGGTCTACAAAAATGGACAAAAGTCGTATATATGACCTAAAATAAACATTTATGAACTTAGTTTTGCCATCCAAAATGGACAATCAAAGATCAAACTATGAACATTTCATATGCAAATGTTGATAACTTCAAATTGATTTTATTAGGAAATATTTATACATGAAAATTTAATATAATTGGAGCTATGTCTGTTAAAATGAGGCATTAGTGACTTAAAAAGTGACCAAGAATTGGGTTTGGTGTTGGCTCTAATTCTTTTAGTTAAACTAATTATGGATACCTCACATGATTTTGGTAAGAAGGAATAATTGTTACCAAATATTTACACCAAGAATTTTTATCTATTAAACCAATCGATCCAACTTTAAAAGTGACCATGGAGGACATCGTCAACAAATTAATGTTGATTAAAAAAAACTTTTATTCCTTAATTTTATTTTTGCACTAAATAACCACAATGGACTTTTTAAGTTCATGGAATAAAGTGTTCGAATTCCAGAGTAATTCCATTTCCAAATTATTTAAAAAGCCTCTTGCCTACTCAAATCAAAGTAGGGTTAGGATTTACCTAGGCCATTGTTTGCTTGCGAAAATAACATATGGGATAACAGAGCTTAAGCGAATTCGTGTTACCAGATCGATTAAATGATTAGAAAACTGTGCAAAAAAATTGTGAAAAATATCTACAATCAGTGACTTAATTTCATACATTTACAGAAACATCTTCAAAAACTTGCATACTTTAAGGCTTTTCCTTGAGCAAAGTGTGATTTTTGCACATATTATTTACACTTGCAATCCTCAAGTAAGTTTTCCACCAAAAGCCAATAGAAAAAGTAAGTGCAAAAATAATTGAAGAGTGATGAGACGAAAACCGTACTGTGTTCGGAAAGTACAACGAACAAAAAACAGAAACCAGAAAATACCCAGTTTTCTGTGGAATAGTACATATTTATTATAATATGCTCGGAATTCCTCGTGATATTCTGTTCGATTAGTTCCTGAAAATCATTATCAATCTCATGGGTAAGTTAAATTAGTGATTTCTGGGGTGATTTTAGTTCGATTTCATGAGTGATTTCTGTGGTGATTTAAGTACGAATTTATGAGCGATTTCACACATAAAGGCCTATTCTCAGATGACGTTAATTTTATTTCCGGCATTATGAGTCATATAAATAAGACAGCTGTCCAAAAGCATTCTGATTTGTTTCTATTCATATGAAACATTGTAACGAAAATAATTTTTATGTCATCTGAGAATAGGCCTTAAGCGTACTTTAATTCATGAGTCATTAAATCACTCATGAATTCAATCTATAATATAATTATATTATAATCACCCCAAAAATCATTCATGAAATTCGCCCTTGAGTTCCGTACTACTTTTCAAACGTCTTAAAGTCTTAGGCCCTGCCTATGTTTAAAATATTGCTGAATCGTCTGTAAGGGTTGCCATTATTTCACTACCTGCTCATATTTTTTAGGCCTAAATTCAGATCTGATTTTAGTCTGATTGGAATTGAAGGAATGTTTAGTTTTCTTGTTAGTTTTTCAATGATTTCACCAGGCTGCCAAATTTTAATACATGGATGGAATGGGGGTGATTCTAGTAATTTTCCTGAGCTCAAAACAAATCCCATTTTAGGCATATTTTTTGGGAAATCTTCTAGCTTTATCGATCCTTCCATCATATTATCAATATTGGTTCATAGTAAAAAAAAAAGTCGAAAATTAGATTTGCAAGCATTTTTTTTTGTCAAATTCATACTTATCGTAATTATCGAAATTTTAAGAAGATTGCATAAAAAGAGTCCGTGTTTACACGATGAAGTTTGCTTTATGAAGTTCTCTTCGATTTCGTTTTGAGGCACCTTCAAAACTTCATGCTTATTTACATGAAGAAGTTTGCTTCGTGAAGTTCGATTTCTACTTGACTGACAATACGAGTTATCGATAAACCAATAATCCACAAATCAACCCTGCAAGAGATCAATCGGAACAAAGCAAACGAAAATTATCGAAAAACTACATGCCTCGCTAGGTTATAAAGCTTTGCCAGCTTCGGCTGCTCCTCTTTGCCTCTTCTATACAAACAATGGGCGCGTTCAGCAGAGACACTTGATCACTGATCAGTTTAATAAAATTATATTATTTCATATTATTTCGCACACTTTTAGGGGATCTTGTTAAACTAACATTTGGAAAAGCTTCATGTAAATATCATATTAAATACAAGAGGAGAAGTAGGCTACGAAAATTTCAAAGAAATATTTCATTGATCAGGGAGCAAGTTCTTTTGCTGAACACGGCCAATAACTTCATGAAGAAAACTTCATCATATAAATGCGGACTTTTAGTGAAGTCTGCTGATGCTTTGCAGACAACCTGCTATCATATGTGAAGCTTATAAATCTCAAAGTGGTTCGTAAATTGCTCTGGCCCGGTTGTCGTGCAGTCCATAGAGTGTACAAATACTGTGCAGAAGATCTGGGTTCGACCCCGCCTACGGATAAAAAAAAAATTTTTTTTACAACGTTAATATAACTTAAACTCGCAAGTTTAATTTTTATAAAGTATCGCAAGCTTCTGTTCGCGGCTTTGAAACTCGGAATCGATTATACGGTTACGGCTTGATGCGAATTTTTTCTATATATTTCTTAATTCCTAAATTCTTGCAGCTTAGAATCTTGGTGTTTTTTTTTTTTTTTAAGCTGCGTTCTGTTTGAATACGGTATTATATAAGAAACCAATTTTTCTTGATGGATTTAGAATTTTAGGGATTTTTTTTACATTTTTTTCTGTAGTAAAAAAATATTTTTTTTTTTTCGAATTTTTGAACGTTTAATTTTCAGATTTGTACATATTTTGGCATAACTTGTAATCAGCTACTGCTAATGAATAGGCCTAAAAAAATTTGAAGTGGTTAGAAATTGATAAATTGGTCGTCAAAAAACAATCATATATAAAAATTTGAGGATCAACGGTGAAAATCTAGACATTTGTGCAATCTTGTCTTCGGACAGGGTTCCAAGGGTTCCAGGGTTCCTAAGCTAATGTTAAAAAAGTTATAATTTGTAGTCTGCGGCCCACGCAATCTTTTACCAGGGGAAATTAGCAAACATCGATTTCGATTTCGATTATCCATAGATATCAACAATCAATGTGTTTATGTAATCGAAGAAGAAAATTAACCACTTTTTCTCTCCTAAACACTGTCTTACATATTAAGCCTTATCTTAAGTTAGAAACGTCTGCTATGTGGTGAATCTTTATTACTGTATATGTTAGTTACTGTGAGTAATTGCGACACCCATCTGAAAGTTATTCAACTTATTCTGCAAAATAGGTGCTAGCTTGCCTCAATTTCAACTTGCCTTCTCCTCAATTAACATAGCAAGTTCTCTTGGACATTCTGATCGATCACTAGCAAAAGTGTAAGTAGTATCAGCTTTTGCTCAAACACTGCGAAGCTGCAGCTCCATCTAATCACGATTCTATTCCATTGCCAAGTTTGGCTTAAGAATTGAATATCGACTTCTTTCCCTTAGTTTCCTGTTGCTCTATGCAGCACCTGCTGCTGCTGCTGCTCCATAATGCTATCAATAACCCAAAGGACAATTCATCGTACGTTTTGCCAATCAGTGACATAAATTTCACCCAAAAAAAGAAACCCCGGAAGATGTCAGTTGTAGTAGGCTCAACAGTTGGTCTTGGGTTTGGGTGTGCGTTCTTCTCTTATTATTATATTTTTTTTTTTGGTTCCCATGAGGGCGTTGACGCACAAAAGACAACGACGCACGAACGGCGAACGACGATGTAGGAAGGGAGGGATCTCAACGATCCGTTAGATGAGTTGATGGCAGCCGCCTGGCACAAGTGTGTGCAGCAGGTAGTCCCTGCTCTTGCCGCTGCTGTTATCTTTTGTCTGTGCGTTAATGATTTTTCTATACATTTCCTTTTCACATTGTTTTCCCCTCAAAAAAAAAAAAAAAAAAGAGAAGAAAAAAAAATGAGTAGAATTATGCAATCTGGCGTCGACTCGGCAGCAGGGCACATGTGGCCGAAAGGCGGAAGTATGCCGGCTCAGCCTCTGGACACCCAACCAATGTTCTTTCTCTCTGTTTACACGAAAATTCAATTAAAATTGAACAATTTTTTTTTCTTCTTTTTTTTTTTTTTTTTTTGTTGGAAACGGAAGTAGAAACAGAAGAAGAAGCTTCTCGTATGAAGCTGCTGCTGCGGAAGTCACGCGGAAGTTGTTAGGTCAGGCGGTTTCTAGCTGAACCGTAAGTAGCTACAACATCTATGCATTTCCAGTGAAAACTCTTGAGCTGAGCTGAGGCTTAGTTAAACCAAAGTGAGAGCCGGAAGTCCAAAAGATTTGTGTGTGTGTGTGTGTGTGTGTTCTCGAGGCATACTTTGCATAGCACAAGATTTAAGAACTGGGACTGAGTCTGAGACTGGCCGTGCCACTTTTGCGCGCCTTAACGGAAATATGCCAACCGCAACAGCAAACAAAATACAACAACAGCAACAACACCGGGCTAAAAATTTCATTCATAAAAGTGCAAATATGCCAGAAAGGAAGCAAAACCAAAGCTATACAACGGGTGCTAGGGGAAAAAACGGGGCTTGGGAAGGAGAGAGGCTAAAACAAGACAGAGCTAAGCTAGTTTAAAGAAGCCACAAATGAAGACTGAATACCCTTTGAAATTGGACAATATCGGAAATCAAAGAAATGCTTTCGAAACTAACACAAAAAGAGGTCAACATTTTTCAAATAAAATCTTAATTTTGTACGCCGAATCCGAAAGGTAAAGTTCGAGAAGCTTTTTTAGTGAAAAAACGTATTATTGTATGTTATAAATAGCGGGATCGAACCCATGCATTCCGCGCAGTAGTCGCAACCCAGACTGCTTATCCAGAGATTAAAACCAAAACGAATAACGGATATGCTATCGATAACTGTTTTTTTCGGATACGATTTCATTAGGGTTATGGAATATCGGATACGTATCGGATACCGATAACATAACCGTTATTCGTTTTCAAGATAAGCTTCAAGACTTTTCAATCTTTAATCAAAAATCCATCATTGAAGCTTGTTGCTCGTTGAGCACGAGTCACAGCGAGCTTGTTGGTTGTTTGTTAAGCATGCGTTACAGCGAGCTTGTTGCTCGTTGAGCATACACTATCATACACAGCATACACATTCTTTTTCTACATTAGATGAAAGAAATTATTTATTCGTTTGAATTCTGAAATTTTCATTTCAACAAATATTCGCAAAACCAACCGGTAGCTGTCCTATCAAACATTCGATTTAAATAAATGAGGATTAGCAAAGAAACAAACCTCTAACTAGATTTTCAAAAAAGAAAATGAAATCTTTAAAAGTTCTGTGAAAAGCGTTTCACATAAGGCACTACTGATAACAACAATGAATGCGGTCCATTCGAGTTATGCTTGACCTATCACATAGCTAGGTAAATTAAATGTGACCTATTCGACAAACTGAAGATGTTTAAAATGTGTAACTTTTATACAAAATAGAAGCAAAAATGCTTTAATGATCTAAGAAACTATGAAACAAGAAATCGGTACGTGAATCGAGCCTTAGAGCTTACGACGGGCTTAAAGCTCCGGACCAGGGACCTGCTACGAGCACCTAATTTGCGAGCTCATTCGCGCATTTATCAGGCTTGATTGTGCTCATCGCTCATACTGGCATCGCTTGCTAATGCTCACTTGGACACTCAATCAAAACTAGCAAGCCTTTTGCAAGCACGAGTAATAAAAGTTCAAGCTCATTTAAGCATGTGAGCAATACATAGAGTGTCCCAAAAATAACCGACCTTTATATTTAAATCATGCAACATGCAACAATAAAAACATACATTCATTCTCTTTCAAACGCACCTAATGTCATGTAAATGGGATGACAGATGTCAAAGTTACAGCCATTTGAATAAAAGAAGAAGTGTGCTAATGGAACAAAAACAAAGTGGGCAAATATAAAATTTTAAATTTTAAACTTGGAAACAAAATTCGCTGATGATTTTATGAGTCGTATCAAGTTTATACGTGGTTTACACGATTTAAAAGTGGTCGTTTTCAGAAGTCTTGAATCAAGACAATGTTAATTACTTTTTATGATTCGAAGGGTATTATCCACAAGGTATTTGTTCCAGAAGGTCAAACTGTTACTGGAGAATACTATTTAGGCGTTTTACATCGTTTGTGAAGACAAATTGTAGTTTTAACCAAAAAGTAAACGAATTTTTGACGAAAAAACGTATTTTTCTCATCGAGAAAGCTAAATCTCTTTCCAAAACACCAACCGAAAGAGGTTTCTGTGACACCAAGATTTAGTTTTGAGTTCGAATTTGATAAGAAAAGATTTCTAAGACACCTTTGAATATGACGAATTGAAATTGAATATTTTCAAAACTCTTCTTTACTAGACAAGGCAACGATCCAGTTTTATACAGTGGTTTTTCAAGTAAAAATATTAAGAAAATTCGTAAAGCTGTATTTTCACTTGTCTGACTTCTCATATGAGTTGCTCAGATAGTGTAATGGTCAATCGGAGAAGTTTAAATGTCTCAAACTTTAGTGCAAAATCCTATCAGAACTCTATTATGAGTTTCTCATATGCGTTTTTGACAGCCAACTGAGCACTTTCTCAGCCATCTCATATGAGATCTCAGACTAGTGAAAATACAGCTTAAAGTTCTTAAAAAAGTGACAGGTCATTTTTTTAAACAAACCTTTTTCTAAAAAAAAATCGGGTTCAAGTTCAGAAGGTCTTGACTTTGAAAGGTTTGGGATCATTATCCGGCTCGAAGGACCGGATTATGCGGAATTCGGTTGAGGACCATTACACTACAGTTCTATTCTTGGAGGACAAATTTATTAAAAAAAAATTAAGAAAATAAAATGGGTAACTAAAACCAAAGACCATACAATGCAAATTACAAAACAAAATTTTAGTTTTAAAAAAAAAAAAAAAAAAAAAAATTATTTTGAAAAAAAAAAAATTTTTTTTTTGGAAAAAAAAAAAATTTTTTTTTACTGAATTTGTTGATTAAAAATATATTAAAACTAAAACCAAAGACCATAAAATGCAAATTACAAAAAAAATAGTTTTTGAAAAAAAAATTTTTGTTTGAAAAAAAAAAAAAATTTTAGTTTTGCAAAAAAAAAATTTTATTTTTACTGAATTTGTTGATTAAAAAATATATTAAAACTAAAACCAAAGACCATAAAATGCAAATTACAAAAAAAATTAGTTTTGAAAAAAAAAAAAAAATTTTGCTTTGAAAAAAAAAAAAAAAAAATTTTTTTAGTTTTGAAAAAAAAAAAAAAATTTTTATTTTTACTGAATTTGTTGATTAAAAAAATATATTAAAACTAAAACCAAAGACCATAAAATGCAAATTACAAAAAAAATTTTAGTTTTGAAAAAAAAAAAAATTTTGCTTTGAAAAAAAAAAAATTTTTGTTTTGGAAAAAAAAAAAAAATTTTAGTTTTGAAAAGAAAAAAAAATTTTTTTTTTTCTGATTTTGTTGATTAAAAAAAATATATGAAATACCACAGAATTTGCCTAATAAATAAATGTTGTACCAACTTAAGCTAAAAGTCAGAAAACTTTGTTGCCTGCTAAGGGCATACAAACTGAAGAGGAAGAAGAAGCAGAAGCTGAGGTGGGGGGGAATAGAGTTGCATTGGCTGGGTAAACTGGTTTTTATATATATATTTATGCCCCCAACGGCCAATTGCAGCTGAAGCAGCTTTGGCATGTCCATTGTTGTTGTTGTTGCTGGTTGATTTTTTTGCGTAGCTTGTTGATCGTCACAATTAATGAACGTCTACGCACACGGACATCCACTAACCACATCCACATCCTCTCATCCTCGCAACGGAAAAAAGCAATTCATTCATTCATTCAGCAAACAAAAACAACGTGGCCGCTTTTGTAATTGTTGCTTTGACCAAAAACAAAAAAAAAAACCGCAAAATGTTGCTGATGGCGGCAACAGCAGCAGCAACAGTTGTTGTTGTCTCCTTTTACGCGCCAGCCGCCAAATAAATAAATCTTGACTACAATGCCGACGTCTGGTCGATGTTGCTGATGTTGCTGTTGCTGCTGGGGGGGGGGGGGGCGAGGGAATTTTTATGAATGAATGGAGAATGGCTGGACCAACTAAATGAAAAGTGGCAACAACATAAAAAAAACGCGCGCAAAACGCTTGAAACGGTTTTTTTTTCTTTCTTTATCTGTTTTTGTAGCTTGTTGCTGCTAATTACGAGCAATCTTGTCTCTTTGTTGTTGTTGTTGTTGTTTACGCGCGTGAGTTTTATGAATGAATCCACAACAGAGCGCTTTTCTTTATTTATAGTTAATTTATTTGTGCTACGCCATCGTTTTTTTTTTTTTTTCTATTTTTTTTTTGTAAACAAATTGCGCCTTTGGGCACGTAATTAGCACATTTCCACGCAAATTGGAACGTGTCCATCAATAACTGTAACAAGGTCTTGGAAAAACGGAAAAACATTTCCGTCACAATAATAATATAAAAGTTAAAAGCCAACGATTGATTGTTAAATTTATTTACAACAACAACAACAAAATCTATAAAAGTTGACTTGGCGCGCGCGCCAGAAAAAAAAAAGTGGGCAAACTAGTTTTTTGGTATCCAAGCATCCGTTGCTGCCGCTTTGAGGTATTTTTCTGAATGGAGCTCTCTGAATTCAATTTTTTTTTTTACCCCCCTACCCATTTAGGTGAATAATTGTAGAATGTTTTCGTTGTTGTTGCTGTTGTTGTTGCCTATGCTAATATCCCAGACATACTTAACCGATATTATTGCTGTCTACTCTCTTCAAAGCATTTCGGTTGGTTTATTTATTTATTTGTTTTTGTATTCAGCAAGTTGAATAATTTCTAAATTTAGCATAAAAATTCCATCGCAATCAGAAGGGAAAGGCAAAAATATCAACAACAAAATTATGGAAAAAAAATATGCCAAAATCCCATAAAAATGTTAGTTAGATGATCAAATGGGGGAGATTGAGTTTGCATGACAATTAAATGCCCTATAATGATCATTATTATTATGTGTTTATAACTAAGCCTGGACTTATGATTTTAAGTATCAAAATACAAGTTTTAAGAAAAGAAGCTATTAACACTAATAACATAAATATGGCCCATAGTATTCTGAGCAACTTCTGATTCTACACAGGTATCCAAATCACACCATCAAAAAACTTGCGCATGTCTAAGTGTTTTGGGTTTAAAACCAAAGGGAATGACTTTCTGATACTGATGTTAAATATATATAGAAGAAAAAGAAACTGTAAATGCCTTTAGCATAGCTCAAAATAATGTTCTTAAATGTAAAACGATGGAAAACCTTTTAAAAGAGACGGCAAAAATTGATCAAAATAGGTTCATTATCATATACTTGTTTTTGGAATAATTGGGTGCATTCAGCAGAGCCGCTTGATCCCTGATCGATGATACATTTATGAGCATTTTATTTTTGCACTTTTTCTCTTATATTTAATTTAGATTTTACAGTGGAAGCACTTAGCAAAACAGTTGGATTTTTGATCAATGATCTATTTTACGGCAATTAATATGACCTTATTATCGGGTCTTCTTTAAGTTGATTTTTTCTGACTTATTATTTTTTACTCTCAGTTTGATGCCTATTTTTGAAGACAAATCGGTGATCAAGTGTATCTGAGTAAGATTTAAGTGCAATAATCTCATCGGTTTTTAAATGTCACGGAATACGGTCACACTTTACCAATGGAACCGAACGAGTTTTTTTTACTCGCCTTCACATCTCTTAGCTCCGGTTAGTAGTACATTTAGTGGCTGTGTATGATCAGTATGCCCTGAGTGCTCTCAAATCGGCCAGTGATCATTGCCAGGGTATTATGGTATAAAAGATCAATAAAGATCAGTTAATATGCCGACCCTGTCGTACCTATCCATTATTGATCTAAATTAATTACGCCAGAGGCAGCTAAATGCTCAAGTCCAACAGCTTTGATGCAGCCGATAGCGTATTTTAAATTTTTTTTAAATTTTGCTTTGTTGTCTACCACAAAGTTGTAGCCTTCATACAAACATTTATAGCTTGCGAATCAAAAAAATCATACTTTTTCATACTTTAAATTACTTAAAAGGTTGAGAAATCATCAAGTTCTTCCAACTTTTTCCACAATTAATCACTTTATTTAATAAAATTTGCCAAAAAATCTTTTTCTAGTGTGAAAAACGATTAAAAGAAAGAGAATGCTGATCACAAAATGCGGAAACCCTTCCAACCGACAGGAATGCTGCTGAGCTGTTGCTGCCTCGTTTAGGCAGTACTCAAAATATTTCTTAAATAGCAACCATTTTAATGTTTGAGCTGTTTGGATTTTGAACTGTCAGTAAAGCTGCTGAGCTGCTGCTGCCTTAAATATGTAGTGTTCAATATATTCGTAAAATCCTATAAATAACAATATTTGTATACCTATTCCAAACTGCGAATGTCATTTAATCGGTCCATGCCTTAACTAAAAAATCAATATTTCATGTTTTCAATATAAGAGATCTTCAATTGAGAAACTATAAATTATCATAGGATTTCAAACAGTTTAGCAATATTTGGTCCAAATCGGGTGACTATATCTTATAGCTGCATAGAAACAATTGATCGGAAAATAGTTTTGAGAATATTAGGGTGCGTAAACTCAGCAATATTCTTAATAAATTGGTCTGACAAATTAATTTGGTCTAAACAGATGACTATATACTTTAGCTTCAAAGGAAATCTGTAAAAATAGTTTTTATCAAAAAAACCTTTTTGATTTTAACTTATAGCGTTCTGAAATAAAGGTCTTATGAAAAACTTGCTTAAAATTACACAAAATTAGGACCGATTCGTCTGTGCAGAAGTAAGCTTTGCCTTCTCATTTTTAAAAGTAATAATAATACTTTTGATATAATGTTGTAAAAGTTCTTTTCTTAAGTTATAGTTTCGATTAATCGAACCCATATTTTGAGTCTGACGATATTCCGATATGATATTTCTTGTGGAATTACTTATCCTTAAATTCCTTCATAAAAAGTTTTACATAGTTTAGCACAATCTTACTCAGAACTTTTTGTTGTACGTTTTTTACAGTGCTTTGAATTAAGAAAATTAGAAAACTTGATCAGAAAAACAGAATTAACGCTTAAAAGTTTCCGTACAATGATTTCACACAATTTTTGACGTGGAATATCAAGTCGTTTCGTCGATCAACTTCTTTCTACTTTAGGCTTTGGGTAAAAATCTTTAAAACGATTTCAATCGTAAACGTGCTCCCTTGCTCAAATTGTGAACGACGATTCATTCCAAGTGATACTTAACCAATTATTTGCCAGACATATTCAGAGAACTGAGAAAAAGCAACCACGGAAGTCGGATCCTCTTTTACAGTGATAACGCTAGCATTATTAAGTCGGCTGACTCAAATGAGTTTTTCTTTACCTGAAATATTGAATTGATGGAGCATTAGTCACTGAACAAAAGTCTCTGAACAAGAGTCACTCAACAAGAGAAACTGAACAAAAGTAACTGAGCAGGAATCACTAAACAAAAGTCACTGAACAAAAGTAGCTGAGAGGAATCACTGAACAAAAGTCACTGAGCAAGAGACACTGAATAAAAGTCACTGAACAAAAGTTACCGAACAAGAGTCACTGAACAAAGACCACGGTGCAAGAGTCACTGAACAAAAAAGAACAATTAAAAAAGAACATGTTCACTTGTTCAGTTTAGTGAACAACTCATTTTTGTTCACTTACTCCTAAACAACGCAACTCTAGAATCTACTTGAAAAAACCCTCATACTGTTGAAAAATTTACTGAATTAAATTCAAAGCTGAAAAGTATAATCCTCATTTATATTTAAGATGTAAAAACTATATGACCTAGGATAGCCAGCTGATGTTATTGGGATATTTAAGAGATATTACAGGGACAGGATTAAGCAACCTTTATATAGAAAAGTCTTTGATAAATATGTCTTGATTTTGCTCGAAATAAATAGATACTCAAACTGAAACGAGAGATCTCAAATCGATATTTATTTATTGTGGAATTCTTAAAGATATTTAAATCACATGATCAACCTTGTGTTAAAATAACAAAGGGCAAAAAAAACAACAACAACAAAAGACAGGAAGAATAGTTAACATAAAACTCATAAATTGTTTGCTGACAGTTTTTTAATTAGCATAAATTTATAATACAAAAAACAACAACAACAACAATAAATATTTATTAAAGGCGTGGCCTAATCAAAAGATTTCATATATTGCTTGACATTAAGCATACGCACCGTGCGCCCACATATGATAACCCTTTTGTTGTCGTAGTTGTTGTTGTTGTTTGGCCTAAAAAATCAAAATGATTTTCACACCTGGCTGACTGCCTGCCCTGGCTCTATGGTACAGCTGCGCTGCAGTCAGAATTCCAACATCCAAGTTGGCAAAGACAACAGATGAAGAGGAAGAGAGTTGTTTATGCTTGATTTGTTTATGCATTTCTCAGTCAATTGGAATTTCTAGCAGGCAGCCAGCCTCTTCAGCTTCTTCTTTGATTTCATTCATCGTGATCAGAGACAGACAGACAGACAGACAGCCACTCCTCCGCTTTTGGCCATGCCACGCGCACACTCATATGATGATGACCACGTCTGAGAGATGTTTAGGCCAAATATGCGTAGCTGATCTGTTTGTATATGGCCAACAAATTGCTGATGTTGCTTTTAGCCATTCATACATTTTGGACGGTCTGTCGCTTTGGCATTCATTCATAGATTGACTTGCCCAGCCAAGCGAAGCGAGAAGTTCCAAGTTGAAGTCGTCATTGCGACGCCGCTGCCGCAGTCGCTGCCGCAGTCGCTGCCGCTGCCTCTGCTCATCCGCACATTTTACGTTTTCATTCATTCCACACTTCTCTCCACTCGCTCGTCGTCGTCGTCGTGGTCGTATTTCATTCATGAATTTTCTTTCATTCATGGTCTCTCTCTTCCCCTCTACCCCGTCCTCCCCTCCGCCTGGGTTTTTAAATACCGGAACTGAATGTTTAGCGCTTTTAAGCATGGGAACTTTTTGTTTTCTTCTGAAAAAAACTTTTCCCTCTCTCTCTCTCTCTCACTCGCTCGCCTTTGGCTTAGTTTTATTGCAAGTTTCCAAAACAACAGGAATTCTGATTTTTTTTTGTCTATTTTAGGTGTTGTTGTATATTTTTTATGTGTTCAAAATTTATTGCAGACATTTGGATTTCAAAATTTATGAGCCACACTGATGGGTTTCTCGAGCAGAACAGATAGATCTATGTATTGAGCATTTGTTAGGTGAGGTGAGTGGGTTTCTGTGTGTTTTTTTTTAAGGGAAACAGGGTAGTTTGGTACCTTGAATGATCAAAATTTATGTGTATGCTACAAATTGAACGGTAAGGCGCAGCAACAACAAATTATATTCAAAAATGCACTTGATTGTTGCTCGGTAATCGCACACAAAACTAACTTTGGATGTGCCGAAATTTTAAGACACTTGCTAAACCTCGCTTCAACTGTTTTAACTGGCGGAATATATATGGGATATAGATTTAAGATATTTCTAAATTATCATCAAATCATTAAGAATCTGATAGTTGACTTCAAAATTAGATCACGCTACCAAAAAAACGAATAAGTTTTCTCAGTAAGACACATTTTCCGACCGTTCGGTTCTATAGCAGCTATTCTATAGCTTCCGATTCCGAACCAATTTTGCAAATCTATTTAAAAGCATATAATATTCATAATTCCTGAGTTTAAGAATGCTGTCATGGAGAAAAAAATTTATTTCATACTAATGCCCATTTTCCGACCAATCGGTCGTAGGGCAGTTATAGAATATAGTCAGCCGATCTTAACCAAATTTTGTTGAATTGTTTAAGAGCATATAATATTCATAATTCCTGAGTTTAAGAACGCAATCATGGAAATCAATAAATTTTTTCTTACTAAGACCCATTTTACGACCGATGGTTCCTATGGCAGCTATAAGATATATTCATTCGATTTGGACCAAATTTAAAAAAGCATTAAAAGAGCATACAATATTCATAATTCCTGAGATTAAGAACGTTATCATGAAAAAGAATAATGTTTTTCTTACATAGACCCATTTTCTGACCGATCGTTTCTATGGCAGCTATAGGATATAGTCATCCGATTGCAAACCAATTGTGCAAATCTATTTGAAAGCATATCATATTCATAATTTCCAAGTTAAAGAATGTTGTCATGGAGAAAAAAAAAGTTTTTTTTTACTAAGACCCATTTTTCGACCAATAGGTCCTATGGCAGCTATAGGATATAGTCTTCCGATTTTGACCAAATTTTGCAAATCTTTTTGAAAGCATATAATATTTATAATTCCTGAATTTAAAAACGCTATTGAGGAAAAAAAAAACTTATTCATACTAACATCCATTTTCCGACCAATCGGTCCTATGGTAGCTTTATTATATTTTCATCCGATCTTATTCAAATTGTACAGAACTGTTTAACAGCATATAATATATACAGTTCCTGAGTTTAGGACCGTTATCATGGAAAACAAAAATGTTTTTCTTACTAATACCCATTTTCCAACCGATCGTTCCTATGGCAGCTATAAGATATAGTCATCCGATTGTGACCAAATTTTGCAGAACTGTTTGCGAGCATATACTACTTATAATTGCTGAGTTTAAGAACCCTATCATAGAAAACAAAAAAGTTTTTTAACTAAGACCTATTTTCCGATCAATTGGTGCTATGGTAGCTATAGGATATTGTCATCCAAATTGAACGGAACTGTTTGAGAGCATATAATAATCAAGATTCCTTAGTTTAAGATCGCTATCATGGAAAAGAAACATGTTTTACTTACTAATACCCGTTTTCCGACCGAACGTTCTTGTGGCAGCTATAAGATATTATCATCTGATCTTAACCAAATTTTGCAGAACTGTTTGAGAGCATAAATTACTTGTAATTGCTGAGTTAGAGAACTTTATCATTGAAAACAAACAAGTTTTTCTCACTAAGACGCATTTTCCGACCAATTGGTGCTATGGTAGCTTTAGGATATTGTCATCCAAATGAACATATCTGTTTGAGATGATTCCTTAGTTCCTTAGTTTAGTTCATTAAAAAGAAAAAAGTTTTTACTTCTAAGACCCATTTTCCGAGCGATCTTTCCTATGGCAGCTATAAGATATGGTCATCCGATTTTAACCATATTTCGCAGAACAATGTGACAGCATATAATATTCATTATTAGTGAGTTTAAGAACGCTAACATTGAAAACAAAAAAGTTTTCTATACTAGGACCCATTTGCCGAACGAACCTTCACATGGCAGCTATAGGATATTGTCATCCGATCTTAACCAAATTGTATGGAACTGTTTGAAACGCATATAATATTCATGATTCCTGAGTTTAAGATCGCTAGCATTGAAAACAAAAATAGTTTTTCTTACTAAGACCCATTTTCGGACCAATCGTTCCTATGACTGTTATAAGATATAGTCATCCGATCCGATCGGTCCCGACATTTTTGCTGCGTGCAGAAAAAGAAGATTTTGTGTAAAATTTCAGCTCGATGGCTTTAAAACTGAGTTACTAGTTTGTGTAGAGTCAGGTCAGGTCTTCAAAATTGACAGTAAAAATTTCAGTTTGATTGGTTCAGTGACTTAGGAGTTATCTTATATAGATCAGGGGTGGGCAGGAAAAAAAAACCCTTCGAAATCGAAGTTCAAATCGACCAGACGTCTGTGTGCCCAACTCGCGATCGCGCACACCGTCTGTATTTTGTTTTTGCTGCCGACAGCTTGTGTGAGGTATCGCGTGGTTTTTGTTTTAGGTTTTCTATTCGTAACGTCGAAATTGCCTGTGTAGACTGAAACAAATTAAAGAAAGAACGGTTTGGGCTGCCCACCGCTGATCTAGATCATTGAGCTAGCTGTCCAATTCGGTTGGTTTCAACATAGGTGCAGCGTATATAGGAAAGAAGACCATGTGCCCAGTTTTCTTTAGATAGCTTCTAGATAGCTTTAAAACTGAGGGAGAAGATAGCATAGAAACAGCCAACGAACAGACGGACTTGTCTATATCAACTCAGCTCATCACGCTGATCTAGAATATATATACTTTATGTGTTCGGAGACGCTTTCTTCTATGCGTTACAAACATCTGGACAAAATTGTAATACCCTCTACAAGGATTTAAACATCGTCCTGTTCTGTTTCGAGAAACAACTGTTCGAAGGCAAACCCAGTTTATTTCGTTTCAATTTGGAAAAATGTATTTCGACTACGAATTTGTATTATTAAATTGGACTTCTGAAGGGTATGCCCCCGATCTGAAAGGAGGAATTGTCAGACTATTTTAAAACAGGAGGATGTTTATTATCTCCGATATAGAACTTTATATTAAAGATCGTCATATTTGTCTTTAAGTGTATGCAGACGACATCGTCAATACAACCTCAAAAGAAGGTACATTTTATCTCAGCCTCAAATGGTATATGAGGGTAAATCTTACCAAATCTGAAATCATGCTACTCAGGGAATGCGTTAGATTGGGTTAGATTGGCAGCGACAGAGCGGAGAACTCATACAAATTTCACACGAATTCATATATTGACTCACTGGCTCATTGACTTATTGAACGGCGATTCTGGAGACACTCACTGGCACTTTGAGTCAGCATCTGCAGGTGTCTAGGAAATATACTGAGGAACGATCAGGTATCTGGGGTCTGATGAAATAGTTCAGAGGAATATAAGACTGTGAGTAGACGGTTAATTGTGATCTACGGTCCCCATTGCTTAAAAATGGTATTACCTGCTATCATATGCCCGAAATCATATAAAAATCCCTATGACATAAAAAAGTCATTCTTAAAAAGTCAATGTTTAGTTTGAAAATAATTGTATGTCAGTATTAAATTTCAATTCAAAATTATACACCTCTAAGAACACTTTATTTTTTTTTTTTTTTTTTTTTATTTTTTTTTATTTTTTTTTTTTTTTTTTTTTTTTTTAGTAGAATTTAAAACCATTTGATCCTTATTTTTAAATTTGTTTTCTAAAAGAGATAATTTTCTCGTACTTTTAGTTTAATTAAACTTTTTAATTAAACTAATTTAAATTTTCCCTTTGATAGAGTGCTTTAACTCATCTAAAGGGTATCTCCCAAGTCGACCCTCTAACCGTATAGCCTCAATTCTGAACTTGTTTATATTGTCAATATTTTCATTTTGATTGTTGTTGATATTTCACGCCTCACGGTCTCTCACAGCAACAATAACATTTTGTACCCAAGTCCAGGGCGTGTTTTTATATTTATTTTTTTTTCTATCACATAAGACATTAGACATAATAGATTTTTGATATATGATCTGGGCATAGGATCTCGCCCGCTCCCCTACAATTATTTTATAGTCGCTTGATTTATGACTTGAACAATAGACTTGACCTATGATTGAATCAACATTTAAGTTGTAATACTCGGAAAGATCTTATCTACCCCCCTACCCTTCCCCTTTAAACCCCCACCCCATTAAGTAAATATGGTCTTAGTCATGCTCACAGTTCGTGCCTGAACTTTTGACCTATGCGACCAGGCTAATTGGCTTAGATATCACTCAGGCTGACTTTAATTGATCAAATGCGAGCTCTAAGCTGAGCTGCAAACAACTTTCATTTTTGTTTTTCTGTTTTTTTTTTGTTTTCCTGCAATTAAATGTGCCATATGCGTTCGATTTGTGGGTGTCAAGTGTAATATCTATAGGGCGGCAGCTAAATATAGCCAAGCCTCAGAGCCACAGCCCAAATCGTCGGTTGCATTGCAAAACCTGCTGATGCTGATGCTGTTATTGCTGTTGCGGCACAGTGGTTGGAAGATAGGAAAAATGCAGGCCAAAATATTGATATTGCTTTAACTCGACTCAAGTTTGTTACAGACTTTAAAATTAATAATTCCAATTGGAAAGATAAAAATGGTTTTCTCACTAAGGGCCAATTTCTCATCTTCTAGATAGCTGCTATGTATCAGATAAACATACATATAACTTTGTTATTTTTTAGTTTATGTGACAGATAGTGCTCTTTAGGAGTTGAGAAGTCGGTCCTAAGAATTATTTTCAAAGTAATCGATCCTTTTTCCGATCGTTCCTTTTATCATCTATCCTTTGACGGAGTGCAAAGTTTAAAGATCAATGTCTGTTCAATCGTTCCTATGACAAACAGGTTCTTGTTAGATCTATATCATTATTTCTATATCTTTTGATTTCATCTTATTACACTATGAATTGTCCCGAAATAATTTTGTTAATAATGTGTTAGCAGGAAGTTGCTCAATTCTCAGTGTAAAATTAGTTTTATGTTGAAAAAAGTCATAAAATTGTTTTTGTCGTAGATGTGCTTGCAGCGCCCTTGCGTTCAATTCTGATGTCCAACGCTAACCCTTACTTACACGCCATTATTCATAATATTACGGTTTTAACGAAAACCGTCATCACTTTCAATACCAGAGGTCACAAAAAAAAAGCAAAAATCTTACCAGTGTTTTTTAAAATAAGTCTTTTCGAGCTTTATCAAGAAAAGAATTTCGGAATTAGAGAATCCGTATTTAAATCAATCTATTCATATTTGGTTTAAGCAAATCTGTCTGAGATCAATTGGGATATCTCGAATTTTTGTTATGTTTAGGCATCAATCTTCACTAGCTCTTAGATTAGTAAGAACAATGTTTTGTGTTGAAAATGCTGAAATACTTTATAAAAGTCCAAATTTAAGGACTTTTTAATAACATCAAATGACAGTTATTAGGGACTTCTATGTGTTTACTTCGTAGACAAAAGTAATTCAAGACTTTTAGCCATGTTCTCAATTCCTCTTCCACAAAAGTTGAATGATTCAGACCAAATCTGGTCCAAAAACCGGTTTCAAATCACAAAATTTTTGTGAAAGTGCAATTCAGAACATGGTTATTTTATTTTTTTACTCCGAGTAAAACAGTTATTAAAGAATTTTGTTATATTACTCAGTAAATAACAGTTGTAGGAAGACTTTTATGAAAAATAAATTACAGTTGCTAAAGATTTCTCAGATTAGCTATTAAAGACTTTTATTTTATTACTTAGAAAATAGAAGTTGAAGACTTTTATTTTTTTACTCAGAAATAACAGCTATCGAAGGACTTATATAATAAAACTTAGTTAATAAAACTCAGTCAACAACTCATAAATTTTAATCACAAAATAAAAGTATTTTTTATTTGTCGCAGCATGTACCTGTAATGGATCATTCACGAAGAGCGCAAAACGTTGAAGCTACAATAAATTAAAAGACTTTTGTTTTGTGATTTTAAAATGAAAGTCTTAGAACAAGTTTTATTTACTGAACTTAATAAAAAATAACTTTTATTTTTTGAGTGATAAAAAAGTCTCTGACCTACTGAGTTAAATAAAAAAAGTCTTTCTATTTCTGTAATTATCTCAGTAATAGTTAATAATTAAAAACAAAAGTCTTTAGTAACTGTTATTTATTGACTTTTTTAAAAGGGTCTTGAAACTCGGTTTTAAATGAGTTTTATTAAAAAAGTCTTCCAATAACCGTTATTTAAATAATAATTATTAAATACTATTTTAACTGAGTTTTAAAATATCGGTAAAAAATAACGTTCAGTTCATGCTGCGGTTCAGGCTCTTTGAAAAACCCGAACCGTAGTGGTTTTCAGGTGTTCGAGTAGGAGTAGATTGATAGATTGATAGATTGATAGATTGATAGATTGATAGATTGATAGATTGATAGATTGATAGATTGATAGATTGATAGATTGATAGATTGATAGATTGAGATTGATAGATTGATAGATTGATAGATTGATAGATTGATAGATTGATAGATTGATAGATTGATAGATTGATAGATTGATAGATTGATAGATTGATAGATTGATAGATTGATAGATTGATAGATTGATAGATTGATAGATTGATAGATTGATAGATTGATAGATTGATTGATTGAAGGAATTTAGTTTTTGAAACTCCTAGATCAAGGAATTCGAGATTAAAAACGCATATTTGGATTAAGAAATTCGCACTTGTATCAAAAATTTGCTGTCTTACCGTACTTTTGACTTAGAAAATTCCTAATCTGAGTGTTAATCTTACTTATGTAAACGAATACACTTGAAATGAGTTGTAATATTTCTTCTGAATTTTTTTAAATACAAAATAGATTACACCCTGCCTAAAATTTCAAACTAACCCCAGGTTCACTGACTTTTAGAATCCCCTACTCAAAACTAAACCATGAAAAAATAATCGCTGGTTCGGTCGAGCGAATCTTTTCTGAATTTTAAGTGGATTGCTGCACTAATAGATACAGTTTGAAAAGTATGACAAAATTAAGTGAAATTGATATAGTTTTGTTCTTAAAATTTAAAGATTGATTCTTGAATTAAGCATGAATCAATCTGAATCAAAATCTAAGAGTAATATACAAGTAATTATTATAATAATGTAACAGAAAAATTTGTATTTTAATTAAAAGTGACCAATGCAATAATTTATAATTCTCAGTACTTGTAGCAAACTAAATAAATAAAAAATACAAAAAGCTTAGTTTAGTTTATTTAGATATTTCATCCTGTGATTTTATAATCCCAAACCGAACTTAACATAAGAATTTTGTACTTAGATATAAAAATTCTGAATTAAGTCAGCTTTGAAATTTGATTTTTCACTATTTAAGTACGAGTTTCTGGATTTTGTTTCTGAGTATAGAAAAGTAGATTGAAATTAATCATTGAAAAGTGTTCTCTATCGATTAAAACAAATGTAAATTCAGCTTTTTTGCAACTTTTCGACCACTGTGTTGTCGCTGCTGTGCTGCTGCTGCTTGTTGCTGGCGTGGGCAAAGTTGCCTGGCAAGCCGTTGAGCAGGTGTCGACTACATTATGCAACCTGCCATTGCCAAGCTGTTTGCATAGATCAAATATAGCAACAAAAAAAAAAATAAAAATAATCAAGCTTAGCTTGTAATTAGCTTGATCAAAGCCAAATTGTCAATTACAACTCACCCCCACTTGATAGAGTATGCGTAAATCCCGCTGGCCATGTCCCTGCAGATGTTGTTGCTGCTGTTGCTTGTTGCTGAGGGCCAAGCGATGTTGTTGTTGTTGTTGCTGCTGCTGCAACATTTGACGTGATCTACGTCCCGATTCATTCATCTCTTCGGAGATGCTTACAACATTAAGCTGTTCTGTTGTTGTGGGCTTTGTTGTAGATGTGGAAGTTGCTGCTGCTGCTGCTGCTGTTGCTGCACCTGCAACATCTTTCGCCTGCTCATAGATCGAGTAAGCCAAACTCTTGTGCTTATCTGACGTTGTGGTTGTTGCTGCCGTTGGCGTTAGTTCGTATACCTCTAAAGGTAAACGCGTGCTGTGAGCTCTTAGAATTAACACCAGCAACATCAGCGTTTGTAGCATTTGTGGAGAAGTCATGTTGACACTTGATTATTTTTTTTTTTAATTTTGCAAATGAAATATTGTAATATTGTATCAGGGTCTCTTCTTCTCCTTCACTGCGAGCCCATGATCGAACAACAAACAACAAACACTCAACTTTTAATCTTATAACAGAAATCAGGTTTCCGATATACGAATTCTGGTGAATGTAATTTACAACACTTTTACACACGCGCAACACGTTCGTGGTTTTTTGGTCTTTCTCGGTTTAAGGTACGTTATCGTCGTCGTCGTCGTCGTCTGCGCTCGACCAACTCACTTTTCGAACTGATCAAACAGAAAAACGAACGAGAGCCAACTTCAGTCGACGTCGCTGTCGTGTTGCTGCTTGCATGTGTGTGTGTGTGCGTGCCTGAGCGAGATAGCGCTATATAGAGTGACGTAGGCAACGTTTGTTGGCCGCTATGAATGAATGAACATGTTCGTTAGCGTACAGCATCCATTTGTCGAACATATTTGCTGTATGTGTGAGTATCTATGTGAGCGACGGAGAGGGTGTGCGTGTGTGCAAGGTAAGGTGTATGTTGCTTGGTGGCAGGGGTACGCGTGCTTCCGTTGCATCCTTTGGTTACCTTCTTTTTTTTTTTTTCCTTCATGCTGATGTTGTTTATTTTGTTTGACCGGAAACTAATTCCTGCTTCTTCGCGCATGCCAAAAAACAAACCTCTGTGAAGAAGAGCAGAGCAAAAAAAAAAATACAAAACCCTGGAGCGGAGTCTCCAACTTCCAGCGAAGCTCGTTTCAGCAGAAAGCGCGCCAATTTTTGATACTCTTCTAGAAATGGGTATTTCAATTTTGTTTAGACAGAAGTTAAGCTACATTTTGTACAATTTAGAATTAAGATATTCCAAAATCAATAGCTTGGAATAGTTTTTCTTTCTTTTGAATTCTTAAATATTTTATATACATTTATAAGAGAGTTTGTAATTTAGTTTAAACTAGAGTTGGGCGTGTGTCGTGTTTTTTATTCGTGACACTAACACGCACGACTCAACACGACGTGTTCGTGTTGCAACGTCAGATTTCGTGCGTAAACGTGCGTGCCAATTTTTAATCCCCTAAAACACGAACACGGTCAAACATGACTTAACATTCGTGACACTAACACGCACGACTCAACACGACGTGTTCGTTCGACGTTCGACGTCAGATTTCGTGCGTGAACGTTCGTATCAATTTTTAGTCCCCTAAACCACGAACACGGTCGAACACGACAAAACTCGACGAACACAACAAAACACGATACAATTCGACACTACTAGATTCGACTTAACAGAACAAAAATACTAAATAAATACAGTGATTCAAGAACGTGTTTAGACAACGGAAAAAATTCAAATTTTCCCACTTATTTTGCCAAAAAAAATTATTTTTCCAATTGTTTAATATTTAATTCTGATTCTCTATTGATCTAAAAATATTATGTACTTTAGAAAGTAACAAAATCCATTTAAATTTAACAGTTTTAACAGTTTTTTAATTTTGACAAGTATCCAAGCTAAACAGGAATCTTGTTTCAGAAACTCCGTAACCCTTCTAGATTAACTGTAAATATGAAGGTTAAATATTTGTATACACATACATTTATATCTAAAATGGCAAATCGCCACAATGTATATGGATATAAATAAATTTTTTTTTTCAATTTTAATAAAGTCGTGCGTGTCGTGATGTGTTAATGAAATTTTTGACCGTGCGTGTTTGAAATATGCCGCTGGTGTTAATGTCGTGTCGTGTCGAAAATATTCGACACGCGCCCATCTCTAGTTTAAACCAGCACTGATCTAGTTTGAAACGTTTTAAAACTAGGCAGTTAGTCCGTACATTTTAAAAGGGAAATATTGAGTGTGCAAGTAATTTGATAACTTTTTTTTTCGATTTTAAAACTTTTTGTCAAAATTTTTACTAAAAGTACCGCCTATCGGTAGCTATGACTTGTTCTTTTTTCTGTCTCTGCTCGTCTTTGGGGCCGAAGAAAGTATTAAGCCAATATTGTTTATTTTCAACTGAAGTAAAGCGTGTTTCCAAAAGGGCGTTCTGCACTGACCAGAACAAATGGTAGTCTGATGGTGCAAGGTCTGGGCTATAAGGCGGGTGGTATAGGACTTGCCATTCGGTACCATCATGTCTGGATGTCCATTTACCGCAATCCCTCGCTTTAATCGCATAAATTGCTGTCTACAAAAATGCCTTCTGGTCGCACCAAATGTAAAGCATTACCTTGATGTCTTTATCTCCACTTTTAAAACGTCTGAACCACTACTTAGAGGTTGAAATTGATGGAGCAAGCTCTTCGTAAGCCTCCCACTTCACCTTGACTTTTTGCTTTCTTCGAATAGGGTTTTGGATATTTGGGCAATTATCATGCATTTTCCAACACTTTTACAAGTATCTCGTGTGGTATAGCGATAATTTCATCACAAATGTTTGCCATGAGCTCGTCAAGGGTTCAAATAATCCCACAAAAAGAAGATCATAGGGATCAAAAACTGTTGATCTGGTTGGTCAACATTAGCTCCTCATTTTTGGCGGTATTTCAAGCGACTTGGACGGTCTGTCTTCAATTTTCATTGAGTCAATTGCATTTTATACAGAAACAATTGCAAATCAGCCTTCAAAATCGTGTCAAACATATTTAGAAATCATAATTTATATTTTATAAGTTTATCAGAGCTAGAGCATATCATCAATATTAAGGTACGCAGGGTTGAGGTGGCAGCAGGAAGAGATTGAATTAATAATTTAGGGTTAGCATCAGGACGGAACGAAAAAGGTCTGAATCACATCCAGCAGAATACTGTTTTTTACATAAAAGGCGCACTCGCCCACTAGATGATAATTTTAAGAAGAATAAGCAAAACTCAAATTTCGAATAAAAAAAATTTTTTTTCAAAAAGTTCTAATACCCCGCTGAACCCAAAATAATTTAGGTTGGGATAAGGTTACGATCGGAAGGACATTAAGTTCAAAATTTGTGTAGAGATATTTGCGGCACGGTATAAATTTGGTTTAGGAGGAGGTTGGAATGGAATGTACGTGGATTCGGAACGGGCGAGATGCGATCGAATTTCCTTTTTGGGATGGATAGCTCATTCTTATTAGAATATGTTCTTCTTCGATGAAAGAATGCCATCCTAAATTAGGATTGATTTAAGATCATTTCATTTTTAAAATTTGTGGATTATTTTTGATTTTTTTAATACATGACGTAAAAATTAATTTTAAATTAAAAAAAAAAAAATAAATTTGAAAACAGTGTTGGAAAACAATGTTAAAAAACAGTGTGGCCAAAAAGTGGTGGAAAACAGTGTTGAAAATAGTGTTGGAAAACATTGTTGGAAAAAAGTGTTGGGAAACTTATTGGCTAAATAGTGTTGGAAAACAGTGTTGTAAAATTCCCCAAAGGTCAAGTGGTCTAGAACATACGACTAAGTTTAATTGAAAAGCCACGGTTGCCCTGGCGATTGCTAGGAATGTATTCTGGATTTTTCCCCTACACTCAGAAAAAAATGGCGTTGTAAAAGGTAGCACAAATTTCTAACTTTTATACCCAATCCGTTCTTATATTTTCCGTTCTTGAAATAAGCCCACGTTCTCGAAAATATACCATCCGTTCCAAACCGACGAACGAACTAAGAAAATACGTTTTTAAATGGTTCTTGAAAAATGGCGAACTCTCCTTATCACTGAGCTTAGGCACAATATGATAACTTGGTACGGTGGTGGAACTGTCTAAGACTCCTGTTGTTTACAAAAACGTTAAAGAGGAGGGTCAAGGTTCAAATCCCAGAGAAATTAAAAAAAAAATCCAATATTAGAAAAGTTTTGATTACTGCGGCATTTGAATATTTAGAAAGGGGTTATAAGGAGTAAAGGGTGGGTCGGGAACAAGACAATTTCCGTTCAAAATAAGACCGGAGGTTCTTAAACGCGGAACGGCGGTTTTAGCAAGCCCTCGATCTTAGAGAAGAAAAACGGACTTACCCTACTATTGAGAACGAGGCATGAACGGATCACGGTTTTCGGTACATTTAAAACGGGTTTTCTTTCTGAGTATACCAACAAACTTAGTCAGCTTTTGACAACGCAGGTATCTGAATTTGCCCTGTTTAAGTATAGATTTCTTGATTTTTTTCTCTGATTGTAACACATTAATACAATTTTTGCAATTAATCACTGCAAGAGTCTTGACAATGTGCTTCCTGATGCCTTGTAGCGCATGCGCGCGATCTGATCTCTGCAGTTACTGGTTAAATAGGTTCGTCTATAGACCCTTAATCTTCATGTTTTAAAACTAACATTTTAAAACCAAAAATTCCCAATTTTAAATTTAATGCAAAGTGTCAAAGTCTTTCCCCAGAATCTTTGCAAGGGCATCAAAGTTTCGTCAAAGACAAAGTTAACTTGCGCGCTTCTGTTCTTTTTTTTTCTCTTTTCTACTTTTATGGGCCACAACCGATAAGATTTCTGTAGTTTATGAGTTTTACCTTGGAGTCTTTAGGTTTAAAAGGGCCTCCATTGTGTTTAATGCCAATATGATTTCCAACTAAAAATCAGCTGATATTTAAACCGTTCTCTCTCTCTCTCTCTCTCTCTCTGTCTCTTTTTAGGCAAAATGTATGCCGTAATTGGTCGTAGACATGGCAAAATCTTATCTGGCGACTTGACCCAGGGTAGTGGCAACTTTTCGGTCACCTGCCTGCTGCCCGTGATCGAATCATTCAACTTTGCCCAGGAGATGCGCAAACAAACATCTGGTCTGGCCTGTCCCCAGTTAATGTTCAGCCATTGGGAGGTAAGTGGCAGCGGTCCAGCTGTTGTTAGCACAAGTGCCATGTGCGTGCTCGTGCTTTGCCCTCACTCGTTGTGGCCCGTTGTGGTCAAAATCTCAGTTTACCTTCTGTTGCCTTTGGTTGGAAGTCTTATAAGCAAAAACCACAACCAGCAGCAGCAGCAGCAGCGGCAGCAGCAGTCGCAGCAGCCAGCAACAGTTGGACTGAAAGTTATCTGGTCCATTTGAGGCTTGCAGCTGTGTGCAATATTTCTTCAACCAAGTCGAGTCGAGACAGCCGTTTTTTTTTTCCATTTTTTTTTTTTCATTTTCTGACCTTGTCTCAACGTCTCAGCGCGGGCCACAATTAAGATTGGAGTCATCTTTTTTTTGGGTTGTTCCAAAAGGCGACACTAAAAACTTAACTGAAAACATAAAACCTAAAACGCTTTTAGCTTTAAGCCAAAACGGATGAGCTGAGGAGACAAGAGCGGATGAGCCGGCTCAAAAAAAAAAAAAAAAAAAAAGAAATATTAAATGATTAATATAGATGTGCAGGCGACAAATGTGGCAATAGCCATTTTCTAAAATTTATGGAGAAATGTTGAAATTGATTCGAAAACTTTTAAAGATTTTCAAAATTTATATCAAGGCAGTTTCGGTTATTCCAAATAGATCTCTTAAAAGTTTATTATATACTTGAATATTTGTTAAAATTTTAAAAATAATAGAAACTTAAAGTTTTCTTAGTTTATTTTTAAAAATTTAAAAAAAATTGAAAAAAAATCGCAGAATTGTTTGGATCAATTTATTTTAAAGCTTAGGAAGAGGACTTTGCGTTAATATCAAGAAGAGTCAAAACAAATTTATAGATTGACCACAAAACTTCAAAATATGAACTTTTACCAACATTAGGCTCAAATTACCAAAAACATTTGCACAGTTATGGTTCAAGATAATTTCTTTAAAAAGATAAACTTTATTATTCTCATATAATTCTAAACATACTTGATGCGTTTTAGTCCCGATATTAGAAACGATAACTAATCGCTTTTGTTATCCAAATTGTTTCGATTTTAAAACCCTTTCGAAAATGTGAACCTGCTTGTCTAATTATAAGCAGGTTCTATCCTTGGCCCAAGTTTTACCGATGTAAGTGTCAACATTGCGGAAATTACTTTTTATATCGTCATCTTATGTATGAAATATTGACAAAGGCAAATTCGGAAACAATGGACGTGTTCAGCAGAAGAATTTGCTCCCTGATCAGTGATATATTTCTTATTAACTTATTAACTTTTACTCATGTTTTTTATACCCTTGCAGAGGGTATATTAAAATTGTCACGATGTTTGTAACGCAGTGAAGGAAGCATTTCCGACCACATAAAGTATATATATTCTTGATCAGCATGACGAGCTGAGTTCATTTCCGTCTGTCCGTCGTCCGTCCGTCTGTTTCTATGCTATCTCCTCCCTCAGTTTTAAAGCTATCTTGACCAAACTTTGCAAAAAGTCTTTAAATACAAATACGCTGCACATTTGTCGGAATCGGCCGGATCGGATGACTATATCATATAGCTGCCATAGGAACGATCGGTCCAAAAACTAGTTCTAATGAGAAAAACTTTTTTGTTTTCCATTGTAGCGTCACCAAACGTGGTATATATTAATTTTATTTGATTCCACACATTTCTGGAAAAATTTATCAAAATCGGATGACTAAAGCATATAGCTGCCATATAAACGGTCGGTTCAAAAACAAGTTTTAGTAAGAAACACTTTTTTGCTTTCCATCGTAGCATCACCAATCGTGGTATATATTAGTTTAATATGCTTCTACACAATTCTGGAAAAATTTATCAAAATCGGATGACTAAAGCATATAGCTGCCATATAAACGGTCGGTCCAAAACAGTTAGTGAAAATTTTTTTTAGGTAAACTATATTATTATATCCAATTTCGGAAAATTTACAAAACATGACTAAAAAAATCGGTTCAAAAACAAGTTTTAGTGAGAAAAACTTTTTGTTTTCCATCGTAGCATCACCAATCGTGGTATATATTAGTTTCATATACTTCCACACAATTCTGGAAAAATTTATCGAAATCGGATGACTATAGCATATAGCTGCCATAGGAACGATCGGTCTAAAAACGAATTCTAGTGAGAAAAACTTTTTTGTTGTCAATGGAAGCACCTTTCAAATACTGCAAGGGTATTTAAAACATCGGCGTAGCCGATGTTAGCCTTCTATTTTTTAATATGATATTTACATTTTGCTTTTCCAAATGTCAATTAAACAATGGCCTCTAAAAGAATGCCAAATAATTATAGGAGTATTATTATGCTGATCAGTGATCAAGTGTTTCTGCTGAACGCGCCCAATGTTTTGTTAGGTTCTTGCTTTTGTAAATCATTTAATAAACATTTAAGATATAATAAGTAAGAAAGTAGGTCAAGTCCGACTGTAATATACTCTGTACCTTTCGAAGATTGTATATCTTTAAATGTATATATATTTCTTCGGCTGAACCGATTTGGATATAATTTTGGGTGAATATTTTTGTGGGTCCGTAGATGGTTTAGGTTTACAATTGAACTAGGAACTTACAATTTGGTTGATTATAAAGTTTTTTTATTTTCCCAGATATAAAACCGGTTCTGAACCAGTGGTTCAAAAGTGGTTCAGAGCCATATCTCAGAAATTATTTAAGCTAGGAACTTGAAATTTGGCGTGTAAGTTGATAATATGAAGTAAGAAATTTTATTGTTTCAAGTCCGGTTCCGAACTAGATTGAACCGGTTCAAAAGTTTTAAAAGTGGTTCAGAACCATATCTCGGATATTTTTTAAGCTATGAACATAAGAACTTTCTGTAAAGGATAGCAAAATAGAGACAGATATTCCACTGGTTCAAAACCGGTTCCGAACCCGCTAAACCAATTCAAAACTGGTTTAGATACCTATCTCAGTAATGATTGATGCTATGAACTTAAAAAATGGTGTGTAGTTAGACATTAATACCATTTCCGAAGTCAGATTTTTTAGCAGCTCAAAGCTTGCATAACGGTATAAAAATTGTTATAATTTTGTGAAAGAAAATTATTAACTTAATTTTTAAGGATCCGAGCGATAGCTAGTTATTAATAAATTCGCATTTTTAGACTCTCTATTTGCCAGATAACCAAAAAAAAAATCGCACACAGTTGGTATGAGATTTAAATTTTAAATTCAAAAAAATTTTGTTGAACCGATCCGGGCACATTTGTCTGGAACATTTTTATTATTTTTCATTCATTCTGGTTTGGCATTAGGTTTGGTTCACAATTAGAAAAGTTGGTATTTCCGATATTAAACCCGGTTGAAGTCTCATTATAGTCAAGATTTTTTGAGTGTGGGCGTGTGAAAGAGAATCAAAAATATCACATAGACATATAAAGATAACAACTTCCATGATATCCGTTGGACTTACCTGTAATAATTTATTTGTGGGCTATGGCATAACAATATATTGCTCTCATCAGAAACTTCAAAAAGAATTATTAAACACAATAATACAATTATTATTTCATCTCTCTTTTCAATGAGTTTTAATATGTGATTTCTAAGCTCCGAAACGCTAGTACATCATAGATACTGCTTATCAGAATTATGATGCCGGATATTCATTGCTTGTGGGATCTTGGGCAATATATACATTCAAAAAGCTTTAAATACTTTTATTAGAGATTTTACAATATTGTAATTTAATTTTATGGAATTTTTTAAATTGGTTCCAGTTATCTACCCAAACCCCATCGAAATTCAATTCTTACCTTTTTGTGCGGTGTGCGAAATATTTTCTATGTGCATGTGTCTGTGTATGTCTGTGTCTGTGTGTTAGTGTCTGGAGTATGCTATATCGCCCAACCAATCGATAACAACAAGTTTTTGTATAATGACTTCCGGCGATTTTCTATTTCTCAGCTGAAGTTTGCCGGCATCGTCGTCGATGTTGTCGTCGTCGTTGGCTTTTTGCTGCTTCGTATAATTTCATACGCATTTCCAGTGCCGGACACCACCACCAACCGGGGGAAATGGGAGCCAGCCAGGTTTGTCTATGTGTGTGTGCCTGTGTGTGTGTAGAAATCTTAAACGGAAACTAGTTTAGTAAGCAACAAAGTATATATTTCATTTTCTTTTTGCTTTTCATATATATATATATATATTATTTCCAAGCAATTAGGATTCGATTCAGCCAGCAAGCAAAACAATTAAAACAGTTAGATTTCCTCTCTGTCCACGCCCACAACGGACTGGCATGCGTGCGTGTGCCGGTGCCGTGTGGGCCACAGAGCCGTGGGCGCAGTTGTCACGTGCCCATAATAACAAAACGAAGGCGTCAAGCTCAAGTGGCTGGGGGTTGGGGCCTGGCCCGGGGGCTAACGGACAGAGGAATTTAAATTTTCTTGCTGCATCATGGCCTACAATAAGTTCGTTAAGATGCAGCAGCAACAACACAGCAACAACAAATCATCTCCGAAAATGACCCAACAGCCAAATACCAACAGAAACGACCTTTTAAGCGGACTTTAACTAAATTTAATCAGTTTGATTTGAGTGAGAAGTGGAAAATGCTTTGGTTTTAAATATAAAATAAAGTCAATGAATTTCCTTCTGAGGTTTTCCAATCAAATTTTAAAATCCTTGAGTTATAATAATCGTATATTTTTAGTCGGAAAGACTTGGAACAATCCCAGAATTTTTGTGTCAATCCGAAAGGACTTATTTTAAGTTCGGATGCTACTTGAAAATCAAATCCGAGAATTTCTAGATTGGTTAATTCGTACTCAAGTCAATCCGTTTGCACTTGATTTCAGAAAATCAGGGATCGATCTACTTTTGACATCGTTGAGGATTGATTATCATCTGGATATCTTGGATTTTTTTTTCTGCTTTGTTCTCTGGATTCATACGGAGAATCATACATTTAGACTCCCTTTATAAGAGTATTTTTTTTTTTATTTTTTTTTTTTTTTTTCTTCTTAGATAAGTTTATTTTGTTGTAGACTCCCTTTATAAGAGTATTTTTTTTTTTTTATTTTTTTTTATTTTTTTTTTTTTTTGTTAGTTCCAATTTACCTTAACGCACTTTCTTTTCTTAGAATAAGTTTATTTTTGATTTTTTGTTCCTCTTAATTCAATTTAAGTTGCCCTTAGGTAACAATAAATTGAAAATAAAACCTAAACTAAAAAAAAAAAAAAAAAAAAAAAAAAAATTGAAATTGAATTCGAACATTAAAACTTCGCGTCCTAAATAATGGCAAAGCTTTCCAAAATCCTAACTTAGTCTGCTTTTTCGCAACAAAATGAGTAGACTTGCCATAATGCAGTTTTATACCATTGGCTGTTTGTCCTGGGCGTTGATAAATCAGTCAGTCAGACCGACATTTTCTTAAAACGTCGGACTGAACGAAACGGTATATTTAAAGACCATTCTTGATGCTTCGTTCTCGAAATAATTTAGACATATTTCAACGCTTTTAATATGAAAATGCAAAGAGACGAATTTTTTTTTTTTTTTGCTAATTTTCGAAAAGAGTGTATCCGCGATCCCAGAAGTGACAGGATATACCGCAGAGTTGCCAACAGGGTAAGGAATGTCTTTGCCAAACTTAGGCGAGAAACGACAGACCGCATGTTGGAGAAAGTCACTGCTGATGCGTTTGAGAATCTCACAAAGGCTCGGTGTAACGTCCTAATGGCACCTGGGCCAAATCACTTAAGAACCACTTAGAAACCTTTGACCTGAATAGCGGTTTTAGCCTTACGAAACCTATTCTCCCTGCCGAAACAAGCTGGTCTCTGAATCTCTGGATAGCCCCCTCTTAATGGCCCTCCCAGTTTCCCCTTATTGCGTTCGCTGAGGTGAAAGGAAAAATCAAAGAACTGGTGATACGCAAGACCCTAGCCATCGACAAGCTTAACAACAGGACAATGAAGTTTCTTTGAGACGAGGCCATACTTTTTCTGGTGCACATTTTAAACGAGCCCCTCTGAGACCTCGCCTTTTCCTATCGGCCTGGCAAAAAAAAAAAAAAAAAAAAAAAAAAGCCCAAATCATTCTAATCCACAAGACTGGAAACCCAGCCTCCTGTCTTGACTCGTATCGGTCGATAAGACCGATTTTCTTTTTTTTTCTTTTTCACCCTCGGAAAGAACTTCAAGCGTTTTATTCTTCGAAGAATTGTCGATGTACGAACTGTTCGTAAAGTCATACCCAAGTTTCAGTTTGGCTTCCAACTGAGCCTTGAAACTCCCGACCAACTACATTGAGTAGTAAGCTACATCCTCGAAGGGTACAACGGGTGGTGGCAGCATACCTTGATATCCAGCAGGCCTTCGAAAGAGTGTGGCACGAAGGTGGAATTTGGAAGATCATTTTTTCAAAAATCACCTGGATGAGTCTTACCCAAGTCCTCTTGATGATTTAAAAAACTTTAATATCATGTACAATTTAAAGAAGTCCCAGAAATTACTCCTCCTTATGCTTAAAATGCAGCAGATTTGCTCTCGGAGATCAAGGAGCTACTGCCGCTCCAACTGTACCTTCTAGTCAAGAGCTGCCTGATGGGCTGAACTTTCAAGGTGGCTCATGATGAAGGTTGTGGATTTATTCCCGCCTCGGAAAATCTAATAAAAAGTTTTTTCCTTAAAAACTTTTTTAACATAAGGTCACCTTCACCAGCTATTGGAGCCAGCCGTAAAGCAGTTTTAAAAGCATATTAGAGTTACTTCTTTCGATTATATGTCCTAAAAAGCAGAGGTACCGTGAAAATGTACAAAACATTTTGTTTGTATAATTTTTGGGATTCTTGGGAATCTTGGGAAATCTTTCAAGAATCGCATATCTTGTTCTGCACCCACCTCTATTTTCTTCTAACATTAACAAAGTATAAATCCATAAGTACAATATATTCTGCAAGGGCATATAGAACCTTACCAATTCGCATTTATACTGACTTTCGTCTCTTCAGTCTTTCACTTCACGTAGCATATTAAAGCCGCTCGCACATGCATACATATCGAAGACATATGTATACTTGGACAGCATAAATATCTCTTGTGGCTACTGTCTTGTGCGCTTTTGTTATTATTTAATTTTGTGCTTCCTTTTTTTTTTTTTTTTTTTTGTCTACCGTGCTGCAGCACTTCTTCACTTGATGAGGCTGAGACTGAAGATTGTTATTAGTGAGCAGAGTGAGTGAGACACGGGACCCCGACCCCAAACACACAAAAAAAAAAAATAAACCTAACAAAAAAAAATCAGATCCCAACCGACAATGTTGGCTACTGGTCTTACATTTGTGGAACTTTCGGCTTGTTCTTGTTTGGAGTGTTTATCATTAACGCGTTGCATATGATTGTTGTTGTTGTTGTTGTTGTCGCACTTTTGCATGCAAGGCATAACTTCAGAAAACTACTTCAAAAGCATAACAACAACAACAAACAAACAACAACAACAACAGCAAAGAACAAATAATCTGATAACTCGTTTTGTACCTGAGAAGAGACGAGAAGAGAGTGTGCCCCGCGCCCAAAGGGAAAGTCCCAATGGTGATGGTTTAATGGAGAGAGAGAGAGAGGGGGGAGCGTAGAGAAGTGTCCAAGGGGGGGAAGTTAGTGCCCTAAAGTCTGCCTGGTGTCGAGGTATATACAGTTCTGTTCAGTGAAATAGGGATGGAGGAATTTGGAGAATAAAATATGAACATTGTGTTTAAATTTTCCCAAAATTTTTGATTTAATTTTTTGTTACAAAATATCTAAAGGAAGGGCTTAGCAACAACAGCAACTATTTTTAAATCTTGTTTTAAACTTGCAAAAAGAAAACCTATTGTGGTGAATTGGCAGGATTGAACTAAAGTCGACTCGATTTAGCTTAAAATTCGATATAAGGCGACAACTTTGAATTCATTCGGGTATTATACATAAACCAAAATCAAACTGCGAAGCAATTGTGTAAAAGCTCTGCATCATTGTATCTGTAGGAATCTGGTATCTGTACCGCCACGAAGTCTTGGACGGGGTTCACACGAAAAAGCAAACTTATTGTAGATTTTTATAAAGATATTGCTTTTAGGAAAGAGGTTGTGTTGAGGGGGGCAAGCTACCCCACCGCATCTCCTTTCCACAAACAAAATTTGCTTCATCGTATATATCTGCTCTAAGACTCCGGGTTTTTACGAAAGTCCGAACCGAATCGCGTTGTTAGATTGAGACCTCTAATTGATTGGAGTTACAGACTGTTTCAAGATAACCATATCTCTCATCAGACTCGTACTGGTCCATGTGTTTACATTGCTTAATTCAAAAGTTCTATTTTTTATTTTCGAAAAAAATGTATACAAGTTGTACTTACTCCGTATATAAATCTCCAAAGTTTTGAGTTATGAATTTTTTACGATTTATCTTAAATATTTATGAAATACAAGCTATGAATGCATTTTGCAACACCTTCTTATGAAATCAAACACTTTTATTGTTCATAAATAAGGAGCGTCTGAATCCGAGCTCAAACTCAACCCGCTCCGTGAAGCTGAACCTAGAGCAAACCCCTTTTGTGTACCGACTCTAGTTGATTACATCCACGAGTCGCTACGAGTTCTCATTCCACAAAAACGCTTATGCTTTCTTTCAATTTCCCTTGAGCAATGAGTATAAGGGATAAAACTTGCGCTGCTTCTCAATTTTGATTGATATTATGCGATAGTATGAATAAAGATACTTTTCTCAAAATTATAGAGCGAGACGGACTTTCTCAAAAATTTAATCATAGAGCGAAAATGGCAACAAACAACCTACTAATTTCTGAATGAAATGGAGTTGACTGAGCAATCGTTGAGTCTAAATTTAGTTAGTCTACTTCATTGAACCGCTAACCAGCGACTGATTGGCTTTGCAATTTTTTTTTACTCTCTTGGCTTAGGACTCGGCATGCGTTCGGCTGGTGTTTGTGTGAATTGCCGAATGTGTTCGTGCGTCAGGCGGTTTAGGAACAAACTCTGGTTTAAAGCCAGTTATTATTACTTTATTTCTTTCATTTTGTTTTTTAAGCGATTTCGAGTAGCTTGCAGAGTTAATATAGATAGCGCGAGAGGTTAAGTGAAAGATTATTACTTAAGCGAAGCTAATTTCAGGATGGGCTTGAGGCAATGTACCAACCATAATTGGTTGTATTCTGTACCGAAACGACCAATACATACAAGCCCGAGTAAATGATCGGACATGCCCAAAAATTAGGTACAATCATGAAAATTTGACCAAATATTCATAATTTTGTTCTTCGGCAACAAGCGTGCGCGATTGTGCAGTGCGCTGAAATGTATTTCCATTATTGTGCATCAGTGCCTCGTTTTTCAGATAAGGCATTGCTGACAATAAAAGTGATTTCTTTGTTGTTCAGAAAGAAAGAAATCAACCAAATCAGGTGGTGGTACTTGCAAAGTAAAGCGATTCCTACGAATGAAGTTGGTGGGTATCAGTGAGAGAATATCTATTCCCCATCCAACGAGATTGTGTCCATTGGAATCTCACAATCATTGACTGGTATCAACCAAGGCTGCAAACCTCCAAAAATTTTAAAGGGGTTCGTTTCGGGGGTTCGAATCCGTGAGGAATCTTTGTGTTCCGTTCTCGGTTGCTGGAACCCCTGGTTCGAACCTTGAACAAAGAAATGACGCTCATTTAGAACAGTCCTTCAGATGTCGAATCATATCGACCATTGCTCGTAACCCCTGAACAGCTACACAGGGTAACAAAATTCATCCTGGAAGGGAATCAGGATAACGAATACATTGGCTCTTTTTACTGGTATCGACATTCCCAGAACTGGACCCACAGGACCTCTTTTCTTGTTATCAATAATCCTATTGGTTAAATCAGTTGAAGCAAGCTTTAGCAAGTTCGGTACTTAATCAATTAGTTTTACTTTCCCGTGTTTTTGTTTTTTTATGGGGGGGAGGGGGGGGGGGAAAATTATTTTTAGAAAGTAGACCAAGAACAGCAGCAGCTGCGAAAAGCTGAGCGTTTTGTTAATGGTAATTTTCTGTAGTTTTTCCTGTTATAAAGTCTCACTTCATTTCTCTAATCAACTGACCCGCATTGTAGTTTGGAAGTGTTTATCCAAGTGGCTATACTAAAGGATTTCTGTTGTTGTCTCTTAAGTGGAACGTGGTTTGCATTGTGCGCGCGCTGTCAAAATGACGCTCGTCCGTTGCTGTTGTTGCTTGTTGCCCCCGAGGCTCCAGACGACGACTCTCAACTCAACTCAACTCGACTCGACTCTGCGCATGCGCAACGCCCAAACGGACGGCCATTTGTGGTTTGGCTCTGTTTCTGGCGCGCGATAATAATCTCAACTTCGTCTTGGTCTTCGGACGGACGCAGCGTATTTCGGTAGCTGCCGCGTAAATTACCTGCATACAAACCGCGCACGGCTGGACAGGTAAACACACACAAACACACACACACCCAGGCCTACATTCAAACGTACAAACATACATGACAGCCTAAGACTCGACCAAACTATCCACACACTCGCGGGCATATATGTGTCTGTGCGTGTGTTTATGTCACGTCGTTTTGCTTTTGGATTTTGTTTTGGTTTCGCGGCCGCTTCAATATTATTTTTTTCCTTCTTAATATTTTTCTTTCTCTCTGTTGCCCGTCGAAGTCTCTCGACTTGTCTGCAATCTAGAGCGTGGTGTGGATAACAACCTTTCGGAGGGGGGGGGGTCTACCTTGGTTTAAGGACACTGCCAGGAAAAATGTTGTACCATCTACTTAAAGTAACCTGAACAAATCAGGTGAATGAGTATTGTGAAGGAACTAGTAGGTTTTATGGTTTTTTGGGTTTTGGACTTTTACGTTGACAAACTGAAGTTCCGCTTTACCAACCGAAGGGGCACGGTCGCCAACTTTGCGACACGTGAGATAAGAGCAAAGAGACATGGCTATATCCCCTTGGCTCAGTTTGATAGGGTCGAGTGGAAGAAAGTTGATGCCCTGTGTGCCTTAAGGTAATAAGAATCCAAAGAAGTAAAATATGGGATCTATTGTTGGCAGGCTCAAGGTTAATGTTGATTATAATTCAATAATTACATTGAGTAAAAGATATTTCGATTCGGGTGCTATTTTGGGCTGCCTTCTCCTTGTAGGTTACTCTGGTTTCTATACCCTTACTTTATAGTATAAAATGTTGGATTCGGGGAGAGAAGTAAACTTCACCTTCGTTCCAACTAACACTGTGATTTTTGTTTATGCCTTGTCGAAAAGAAATAAGTGCTTAGTTACTATTTTGGGCAATCTACTATCCGCCATATCCATCACCTTATTTATATACATAAGGCAGGGATGCAAACCGTTTGGAAATAAGGTGTGGTTCGGTTCTGTGGTTTACTAAGATATTAAACCGCCGGTTTAGTTTATTATGTGGTTCAAGGTTATTATAGTATCGAGCTTGATCCCTATTCCGAATTTCCGAAGTTTCTAAAATGAAACTTGCTATATTTCCATTTAATTTTCAAATATATTTCTTAAAATCCATTTCAATAAATTTGATTCCCCATCTATATTAATCTATATTAATGATATAGATAGCGAAGAAAAGGTACAATCCAAATAATAGCTTATTGCCTTGGTGAGCTGATTTTATTATAAATGTATCTAATGTAAAAAGACAGATTTGAAATTACTATATATTCCACATCATTTCGAATACCCTGCGTATCAATTGAATTATCAGCTATAGCCTAGCAAAAGGGAGCGTCGTTCTATCGTCTTAACAAGAAGAACGCATAATAACGCATTATCTCTCTATAAACGTAAAATAGAGAACATAAAGGGACTACGTAGTACAGTACTATATCGCAAAAAAGGCTTTGGAATGGAACCCTTTAGATGGGATTGGTCGGGCACCAGGCAGACCCAAAGATGGACGGCAAATCTTGGGGTGAACTCAAAGCAAGCGCAAATAACAGAGTTCGGAAGAGAGGAGGAGTGGTTGATGCCCTGTGTCCCTTAAAGGAATACGGACCTAAAGAAGAGAAAAAGGTACTGCAAAGGAAACGAAGAAAAATTGCTAAATCTTATTAAACTCATGGATAAACCAAACCAAACCGTTTTTTTTGAGTGTTAATTGGTTTTTGTCGGCGCTTTTTGGTTCGGTTTAGCACTTTCGAAAGAACACTGGTTCGGTTTTTGGTTCCGTTTACGAGCTCAAATAAGCGGTTCGGTACGGTTCGGTTCGGTTCGGTTCGGTTCAGAACTGGTTTGCATCGCTCACATAAAGTGCTCTTCCAGAGTTCGAATGAAAAGTTGGGAAAGTTCAGTTTAAAGATTAATAGCGTATGTTGGGGTGTTGCAAAGTAAGCAAAAAATTTTCTTTATGTAGAACCGCAGCAGTTGCTCTTCTCTACAACATAGTAATGGTAGACCCAGATTTGACCCGCATAGCACATTATTACTTTGGCTGTTGCTTCAAAAAAAAAGGATCCTAAACTTTTTTCAAAAGTTCTTCAAAGGATCTTCAATGCAATCCGAACAAATATTCATTCTAAATTTAAGTATGTCCGAGTTAATTTTTCTTGAATTACGCCCTAATCATTATGATATTTATAAAGTCAAAAGGGTCTTTGTTAAAATAAACTATCTTTATAATCAAAGAGCGAACTTGATTCTGGAAATTCTGGAAATTACAAACTTTGTCAGTTTTTTGGTTCGTTTGTACTTGAATTTTTCCTGTTTAAGTACGGAATTTTTGATATATTTTTTCAGAGTGTGTAAAGTGCATGAGTCCGAGTATTGCATGCTTATATATCAGAACCAACCGGATCGTATAACTATGTCCTATTGTTGCCATAGGAAAAATAGGTCAATTAAAAAATGTTTTTGTAAAAAAACTTAGGTAAGTGTGTTAATTGAACCTTAAACCATAATATACTAAATAATTCAGAATATATATGCTTTCGAAAAGATCAGTTGTAGCGAGTATTTGCTAGTGTAGTATAACTTCGGTATAGACGAAGATATGATCCATTTAGGTTGTTAGATAGGTTAGTTTGTGATAGCTAGGAGCAACGCTCTAAAAACAAGACCAAAATGGGCCCATTGAACCATTGGAAAGACTGTTTAAACTTAAAAACAGACGCGACCTTTATATCGGACGCATTCAAGAAATTTTGACTTTTTTATACACTTGAAAAGTGTATATTGATTGGAAGTTTGTAACGCATAGAAATATTCATTTCCCCCCATAAACTATATATATTCTTGATCAGGACGACGAGCTGAGTTCATTTCCGCTTGTCCGTCCGTCTGTCCGTCTGTCTGTTTCTACGCGAACTAGTCTCTCAGTTTTAAAGCTATCGAGCTGAAATTTTGCACAGGGTCTTCTTTTTACTGCACGCAACTAATATGTCGGAACCGGCCGGATCGGATGACTATATCATATAGCTGCCATAGGAACGATCGGTCTAAGAACTAGTTCTAGTTAGAAAAACTTTGTTGTTTTTCGTCGTAGCGTAATTAATCTTGGTATATGTTGTTTTATATGCTTCCCACATAATTCTGGATAAATGTATTAAAATCGGAGCACTATAGCATATAGCTGCCATAGGAACGATCGGTCGAAAAATAAGTCTTTGTGAGGAAAACTTTTTGATTTCCATCGTAGCGTCTCCAGTCGTAGTATATATTTGTTTTATATGTTTCCACACAATTCTGATAAAATTTATCAAAATCAGATGACTATAGCATATAGCTGCCATATAAACGGTCGGTCAAAAAACGTTCTAGTGAGAAAAACTTTTTGTTTTCCATCGTATCGTCACCAATCTTGGTAGATATTAGTTTTATATGCTTTCACATAATTTTTAAAATATTATAAAAATCGGATGACTATAGCATATAGCTGCAATAGGACCGATCGGTCGGAAAATGTTTTTTACTATGAAAAGTTTTTTTTATGGTATCAAATTTTTATCTGATAAGTATATCCTATATATATTTTTGCAGTTAAATCAGTTGGAGTAAAGTTTTTCAAGTGTATTAAAACTTCGGCACAGTCGAAGTTAGCTTTGCCTTCTCGTTTTCTATTTAGTACTGATCACTTGGAGTGAAGGGTGCAGGGTTTCTTTTATAGTTCTTTCGCTAGACAGAGGTTTCGTTTGCGTGTAGGCATTTCCATCATGCTCTCATCCGGAGGATGGTGGTGCCCTGTCTAGTCAGTTTGGTGGCTACAGAGATATCGTTTTATCTTATTGAAGAACCTGCGGTAGTATATGAGCGTTTTGGCATTATTGATGTAAGAGTCTAGTGGCTCTTAAGCGAGGCTTTACTGTCTGTACGTTTCCTTTTTTGACAGACGAAGATTTGTCAAGATGAGCAAGGCAAAAGAGTGAGAGTGTATTGGTATGCGAATATATTGCGACGAAAAGCGGCTCTGACCTACTTCATTGAACGCTTGACAGCGACTGATTGGTTTTGAACATTTGTTTTCTCTCTTTGCAAAGGCATCGGGTGTATTGGTATGCGAATATATTGCGACGAAAAGCGGCTCTGACCTACTTCATTGAACGCTTGACAGCGACTGATTGGTTTTGAACATTTGTTTTCTCTCTTTGCAAAGGGATCGGCATGTGTTGGGCTCGTGTCTGTGTGAATTGCCAAACACTAGGCGGTATGAGGGGGACAATCACTGCTTCATAGTCCATCTGCTAATAATTTGAAAGGTAATAGCTTGAAACATCCATTACATGATCCTAAAGCAGACTAAAACCTTCCAATTTGGGAATGATACTTGAGTATACCATTTTTTTTACCTAGTATACAAATGCTTTTTCTCTCAGTGTCTGCCTGGATAGCTGCTCATTTGTCTGGCCTGGCTCAGACGCAAGCTTTGCGCACTTATGGAGCACTTCAGCTGCCAAGGGTTCCTTGTTGTTGTTGTTATTGTGGTTGACGCGAACCGTTGTGCGTAGGGCCAGGCCAGTCCAAAAGGAGATGAGCACTTTTTGCGCATGAAGCTAAAAGGATGGCAACCTCAGCCCCTGTTTGGGATTGGTTAGCATTGTTAGTTGTTGTTAAACAAGCGAAACGTTGTGCTCGATAATGATCTACATACCCTTGGAGGGGGCGAGCGAGCGAGCGGGTGAGGGACCCGCAGTTTAGCGTAGTGCGAACAGATGGCGCACAAAAAACATAAAAACAACACAAAAAGTTTCTACGCAGAAACAGAATCCTGCCCGGGCAACTCAATCAAAGCAAAAAGAAGAAAAAGAAAAAAAAAAGAATCGTGCTTTGCCCATTGAAGGTTTCCAGTGAACACCTCACACCCGCCCGCTGCGAGTCTCAAGTGGTTGTTGTAGTAAGTCCTTTTCGAAAAACAATGTGAGGGAAAATCATCAATCACTCGAAAGGAGCAAAAACTTCACGCCATTCAAGAAACACACAAAAATTCTGCGTATCCTGGCGTGCCTTATCACGCAACCTGAAAGTCATTAAAATGTCCTCTCGAGTGTCCCTTTTGACAATGAAGATGTGAAAATGCACGAGGCGCAGGCGCATAGACCAAGCGACGCCTCTATTGTCCTTGCTCAAGTGGCCTGTCCTTGTATTGTTTGCCTAAATGATTTCCTGGAAAGGACTCTCTCTCACTCGAGTCTCTCTCCCTCTGTCTCTTACAGGTGATTGATATAGATCCCTTCTGGCTGCCCACAACCGAAGAGGAATTACTGCATTTTGGCGAAAAGGCCGACTCGGCGAATCGGGCCAAGGTCTATATGGATAGCGTGCGCAGGCGCAAAGGACTCTTTGTCGATGAGCAAGTGGTCGAACATGCTGAAAAGCAGCGAACCCTTTCCAAAAACAAATAGGTGAGTTTTGGTTTAACATTTTTTATATAAAATTTATCAAAAATAAAATAAAATAAAACTTTTTTGTAATTAAATGTGACCATGTTGCTGTACGTCATCGGTACCATTCGTACGTACGGGTACTTGAAGAACAGCCACCTCATTGTTAATTAAACCGCTCTCCTTTTCGGGTACCTCCGGTACGGCCAAAGAATTGTTGCCCAAAATAATGTGTATGGAACTGATTAGAATAAAAAATATTTTAGTTAAGGGAAAAGTTGGAAAAGACCTTTGAGTACTCACAGTATCAACACAAAGACTATCATCTGTGTGGCTATGGTTAGCATAAAGACACTACCACCATGATTGATATTCAAGGTGGCTCGATAGATTTGCGAGTAGCAAACACCGCTGACAAATGGCACCGCATTATCACATACCGACAGCAAAGCAAACACCTTGCCCCGCTCCGAAGTGGGCACAATTTTGGATGTCATGGCGCGTATCATGGGTCCGACAATGGGACCCAAACTGCATACCACCGCTCCGGCATAAAGTAACTTGGGTGTGGGAGCAAAGTAGAAGAACAAACGTGCCAGAGAATGCGCCCAAGCTCCTATGAAGATGATGGTCTGGGGAGAAATAAGAAAAAATTTGTTGAAATAAGATTTTGGGTTAGTTAGGTCGAGATTAACTGTTAAAAAAGCTGCAACGCGGCACCCATCTGGTAAAATTTTTTTTTATACACTAGCAAGGACGCGTCTGCAGTGTCGTCACGGTGTTCTTACTTTCGTATGAAAACACACAAAATCAAGCATTTAGTAAAAACCATTCTAGTTTTGAGACTTTTCTGACCTAAAGTAAGCTCTGCAAGTTTTTTTTTAAAAGACCGAAATCTACTTAACATAACTCGAACAGGTCTTAATTCACATATTAAGGGGGATAAAAAATATACTTGAAACAAGAATTTTGTTCTTGGATTAAGAATTCTGAATTTATTTATTTTGTGGCCAGTTGTAGTGCAGTGCTAGAGTGCGCGACTACTACGCTGGTAAGTTTCACACTTTTAAAAGTAATTTTTACCCAACCGGTCACCTTCACCAGCTATTGTCGTCGGCTGTGAAGTAAGTATCCATGATAAAGTGTCTTGAAAATCTTTGCCATTTGGATTCGGCCTTAAATTGTATTTTCCCTTTCTCTTGTGCTAAAATTGAAAGCTGCCAAGAGTAAATAAAAAACGAGAAGGCAAAGCTAACTTCGACTGTGCCGAAGTTTAAATACACTTGAAAAGTTTACTCCAACTGATTTAACCGGTAAAAAAATATATAGAATATAGATATCAAATATTTTAAACTTTTTAATATTTAATAATAAAAATTTGATACCATAAAAAAAATTTTTCTTAGTAAAACACATTTTCCGACCGATCCGTTTAATGGCAGCTATATGCTACAGGTCATCTGATTTTGATACATTTTTTTCGAACTTATGTAAAAAATATAAAACTGATATATACCAAGATTGGAGACGCTACGATGGAAAAAAAAAGTTTTTCTCACTAGAAGTAGTTTTTTCACCGACCGTTTATATGGCAGCTATATGCTATAGTCATCCGATTTTGATAAATTTTTTCAAAATTATGTGAAAGCATATAAAACTAATATATACCAAGATTGAAGATGCTACGATGGAAAACAAAAAAGTTTTTCTCACTAGAAGTAGTTTTTTGTCCGACCGTTTATATGGCAGCTATATGCTATAGTCATCCGATTTTGATAAATTTTTTCCGAATTGTGTGGAAACATATAAAACTAATATATACTACGATTGGTGACGCTACGATGGAAAATAAAAAAGTTTAACTCACTAAGACTTATTTTTCGACCGATCGTTCCTATTGCAGCTATAAGATATAGTCATCCGATCCGCCGGTTCCGACATATTAGTTGCGTGCAGTAAAAGAAGACTCTGTGCAAAATTTCAGCTCGATAGCTTTAAAACTGAGGGACTAGTTTGCGTAGAAACAGACAGACGGACAGACAGTCAGACAGACAGACAGACAGACGGACAGACGGACGGACGGACAAGCGGAAATGAACTCAGCTCGTCGTCCTGATCAAGAATATATATAGTTTATAGGGTCGGAAATGAATATTTCTATGCGTTACAAACTTCTGGGCAAAATTAACATACACTTTTCAAGTGTATAAAAAATAGAGTACAACTAGAGTACAAAATATTCAAGATATCCAGTCAAAAAACGATCCTAAACAATGTAAAAAGAAGGTCAATTCCTGATTTTCTCAAAACCAAGTACGGAAGAATCGAAACTCCAAGTCAGAACTGGCAATTAAGGTTGTGCAGAAATTCAAATGTTTAGGAGTATAACAATAATTTGGCCAATAAACTGATTCTGAGTAGCCTGGCGAGCAGCAACAACTGCATACGCATGCAACGCGTGTGGCCCAATTAGAAAAGAAATAGCCGTGGGGTTAGGTGCAATCTCATTCACCTTAACTCCCCGCCACCCGAACCATTTGACCCCTTGCAGTCCGCAGATACTGCCAAATCCTCGTCGGTGCGAACTGTCGTTGCAGTGAACTTGCCTTTAGCCCTTCTGTCTTTTCAGCCATGTCTGCAAGCGACTGTAATAAAAAGCCTGACCAATATTTTCCATTTTTTGGTTTCTTTTTGCAAATGCAGTAATTTAAATTACCAAAGTTTTTGCGGCAGCTGGTTTTGTACATTTGTCGGTGTGGCCGTATGTGCGCAACCATAAAAAATACCTACCAAGCAAAAAAAAAAGGCCTACCAAGCAAAACAATGTACATGGTTATCAAATCCATGAGGATGAAGTAGATGGCTACGAAATCAATGTAGGCATTTTTCGAGTACATGAGAAAAGGAAATTCAGCAAACCCACCTAGATTTGCAAAAAACGGCAACATGAGAATACGGCCCTTAGAATTCGAGTTTCAGGTTAATTGTATGAAAAATAGTTTTTTCCATAAAGATTTTTCTGGCCTGTGCGGAAATTTTCTTACCAATCGAGTTTGAAGTCAATCGGATGAAAATAGTTTTTTCGATTCACAATTTTACGAATAATTTACTCGTGGGCAGATTTTTCGAAATCGGAAAAATACGTGTCCAATTATTTCGCTAAATTTAAGTTAATCGGATAAAAAAGAAAATAATCACTATAAAGCATCCACCCTTTGGGGGTGGAATTTTCTAAAGCCCCGCCGAAATATGAGTTAAAAAATGGAAACTTCTGTTAAAGTTTCAGCTTTCTATTTGTTACCGTTTAGGCTCTGCGTAGATGGCCAAGTTGTATCAGTGAATCAGTCAGTCAGGACAAGCTCTTTTATAACTTAACTTATAAGATATATTTTTATCGTGCGTGTTTGTTCGAAGCCTCCCTAAGTCGGTAGTGAGGCGAAACGCTTCAATAATGAAGTGTGTGAATCGTGCGTAAAGAGATTTATATTTCGTGAAGCGTGCGTGACATTAAAACAAACAAATAGCTTAACTCTTGAGACTATAGGTTTATGATATCGGTTCATCTAATGTTTTTGGCTAAATGAGAGTGAAAATGGTTTCGACACTCTCCTTTTTGCTGCTAAAATTGGATGAACAATGATTTTTTTTTTTATCAATAAAAATTATCTTAGAAAAGTTTAATTCAATTCAATTCGAACTTAAGTCTCAGAAAACAGTTTTTACTTTAAAGGTGTTTTAAAAAAAAACTTTTCTTACTTACCGTATCCCGCCATCCCAGCAGCTTGTTCATCAGCGGTACAGCCAACAGCATGGCTATCACATAGGCCGATGATTTAAAGGTCTTAAAACTGCTATACGAGCTCACCTCCCAGGTGAACTTATCCATGGTATACAAATACAGGTAATTACCTTCATCTCGTTGGAATGTATACAAGGCCATGCTGATTAATAACATAATGAGAAAACTTCTGCGATGACCCTTCCGGGGTTTAAGCAATACACTAAATGAATCCTTCACATGTTGTTTGTCAAAGAAATCACCCCAAAAGCCACACCAGCCCAGTTCCCTCAAGGAACGCTGACGGGCCGTAGTTTGCCACTAAAAAAAAAAACAGAGATGAAAAGGATATTGACTTTCCGTCTAGTTATGTTCCAACATCATCATCATCCTCACACATACCTTCAGGGCAATTAGCGTGTAGATGATGGCCAAGGCCAATAGCGAGGCATTCACCGCAAACATATCTGCATACGATTGATTGAAGGCATTGTAAAACAGATACGAACCCAAGGCCACACCCGTGGGCATGGCACTCAAATAGACCACATCCAATATGGTCACTCTCATGGTGCGCTCCTGCAGTGTGGAAATATCCGAAATGTAGGCAAAGCATGAGGCAAATATGGCCACATCTGCACCCGTCAATGCCGACGGCAAGGTGGCCGTATAAATCACATATTCCACCGGCCAGGTTGACATCTTGGCATTGACCACAATCATCAACGAGTAAATAAGCTTACCCACCAAACCCATAAGCAAGGGTAACTTACGTCCACGACGATCCGAAAAGGAGCCCAGAAATAAAGCCAAAAAAATGGGAAATACATGTGCCGAAATATTCTCCCATTGATAAAACCAGGCGGTGGTAATCAAAACCTGCTTCTTGTATTCCTCATTCTCCGGTTGATTGATATTCTTGCAAATCTCGTGACTAAAATTATTATTCACCGTGCAAGCCTTGTAAACGTAAAAACTTTGCTCCACCACCGACGTATTCATAAAGGCAAACATATACAGGAACATGGTGGGTTCCACTGAGATTGAGTTGATCACGTGGCAGAGCCATTGCCAAGCCGTGGAGGGAGGTTGCTCTTCACGGACGGCACCAGCATTGCTGCTACCTTGGCTGGAACGTCTGGCTGATCGTGGCTGTTCATTTACAACAGCTGCCTGAAAGTAGGCAATGGTTTGGTATGTGATTTCTGCATTAGGCGGGTTGTGACATAAATTTAGTTGTTTTGCCAGTTTTTGGGACTGGCAATGCTAAACAGGGAGAGAAGCTTTTTTTTAAAACAGGTTTGCTCACTGGGAATGCACTCTAACTGAAAAAGGGTATTATAATTTTTGCTTGGGGTTGGAAATCTGATTTAAATAATTTTTTATACACTTGAAAAGTATATATTAATTTTGCCCAGAAGTTTGTGACGCATAGAAATATTCATTTCCGACCACATAAACTATATATATTCTTGATCAGGACGACGAGCTGAGTTCAATTACCCCTGTCCGTCCGTCCGTCTGTCCGTCTGTCTGTCCGTCTGTCTGTCTTAAAGCTATCGAGCTAAAATTTGGAACAGATTCTTCTTTTTACTGCACGCAAGTAATATGTCGGAACCGGCCGGATCGGGTGACTATATCTTATAGCTGCCATAGGAACGATCGGTCGAAAAACAAGTCCTTGTGAGAAAAACTTTTTGATTTCCATCGTAGCGTCTCCAATCGTAGTATATATTAGTTTTATATGTTTCCACACAATTCTGAAAAATTTTTTTGAAAATCGGATGACTATAGCATATAGCTGCCATAGGAACAATCAGTCTAAAAACTAGTTCTAATGAGAAAAACTTTTTTTGTTTTCCATCGTAGCGTCACCAATCGTGGTATCTATAAGTTTTATATGCTACCACATAATTCTGGAAAAATTTATCAAAATCGGATGACTATAGCATATAGCTGCCATATAAACGGTCGGTCCAAAAACTAGTTCTAGTGAGAAAACTTTTTGTTTCCACGAAGCAAATCAAAAGGAAAAAAAAAGGAGATAAAAAGAGAAGAGAAGAAAAGAGAGAAAATGTTCACGTAGAGTAAAACGGTATAGAGAGAAAAAAGGAAAAAAAAAGGAGAAAAAGGAAAAAAATAGGAAAAATTTTGTTCCACGAAGCGCGTTATTAATTTTATAGATTCCACAAATTCTGGAAAAATGTATCAAAATCGGATGACCATAGCATATAGCTGCCATATAAACGGTCGGTCCAAAAACAGTTTAGTGAGAAAAACTTTTGTTTTCATCGAGCATCAATCGTGGTATACTAGTTTCAAACTTCACACAATCGAAAAATTAAACGATGACCAAGCATATAGCCCATAAAACGGTCGGTCCAAAAAACTAGTTCTTGTAGGAAAAACTTTTTTGTTTTCCATCGTAGCGTCACGAGTCGTGGTATATATTAATTTTATATGATTCCACACAATTCTGGAAAAATGTATCAAAATCGGATGACCATAGCATATAGCTGCCATATAAACGGTCGGTCCAAAAACTAGTTCTAGTGAGAAAAACTTTTTTGTTTTCCATCGTAGCATCTCCAATCGTGGTATTTACTAGTTTCATATACTTCCACACAATTCTGGAAAAATTGATCGAAATCGGATGACTATAGCATATAGCTGCCATAGGAACGATCGGTCGGAAAATGTGTTTTACTAAGAAAAGTTTTTTTATAGTATCAAATTTTTATTAACAATGATTTAAAAATTGTAAATATCTGATATCTATATTCTATATATATTTTACCAGTTAAATCAGTTGGAGTAAAGTTTTTCAAGTGTATTAAAACTTCGGCACAGTCGAAGTTAGCTTTGCCTTTTCGTTTTAGTTTAGTTTGATTTAAAAAATATTTTTACAAAAATCTTTTTAACTATTTTTTAATACGAAGTAAAGGAAATGAAGGATCAAGTTTGTTTTCATCAAACGACTTTAAAAATGTCTTGTAATGCGGCATAAAGCTAATTTACAGCATTATATTTTTATACATTTGCCCTTTCATTAGTCTGGACCCGACAAGTTCGAGTTGCTACGTGGGATTTCGTGCGTGTTCGTGCTTTTCAGTTGCTCTTAAAACACGAGCATGGTCGAAATAGCACAACACAAAACCACCCTACCTAACTCAACAAGAATAAAACAATACTAAACTAAATTGAAATTACATTAAATTGTAAATTGAAATACCTTTCCCATAACAATTACGATTTTTTGGGTAATTAAAATTTGTTTACCCTTACAATTTTTATGTAATATTTAAACTTGCGACCTACCGAAATTACTACAATTATTTTTAATTACCAAATATTACAATTACTGGTAATTAAATTTTTAATTACACAAAATGTTGTTATTGAAATGGTAATGGCAATTTCAATTTAAAACTTTGTTATATGGAAATTCCTAAATGTGTATGCAAACTTTATTTTCTTTGATACTTATCTATTTGAACCAGCTAATTAATAGTCAGTTATGGGGTCGTCTTACAAATTCCACACTGTACAATCACTTAGATTGTCGAAACAGTTATCAACAAAACCAAATGACATTACCCGTCTTCGCCAGGTGCTCTTAGGGTAAAAGTTTCATTTATATTTCGTCCTTGGCTTTTGATATTCATTGGCAAAATATTAATTGAATTTGGTCTATCTCAAGGACAACAAAAAAGAAAAGATCGTGCCTATGCGGTCTTCAGAGCTGGTTGACAAAAATGACAACTAAATGGTTCATGGCCTGAGAAGCGTATACGAATGTTTGCAAAAAAAAAATATTCCCATTTTGTTCGCACTCATGATGTGCTGATTAAGGGCAAATGATCATGGTTTTTTTTTTATGAATAAATGGTTGATTAACTTGTTTGCTTTTTTTATAAATAATTAAAGCGGCCTTCAACCAACAAATAAATTTATTGTTCGTCTTTATACTAAATGAACAACTAACAATATTGAACAGATGCAGTCATAATGTAGGCAATTGTTATATTTTGCAGCCTAAGCCTCAGCAATTAATGAAAGGGTGAATTTTGGGTGCGCAATTATACGACTTCCTGGCATCTACAGACAGCCAGACGGGGAGAAAACTTTTAAATTTTTTTCTGGATTTTATTTTATTTATTTGTGCTGCAAAAAAGCAGCTCTAATTTTTGCCCTCGAAAATGAACTATAATTCTAAAGTTAATAGTTCTTCAAAAAATAAACTAGATCATTAAAATAAACATGATTCTCCAACTCTATTATACCCACAAAATGTATCATGATAAATGCCCTTCAAAGTATACAAACTTTATTTTCATTGATACGGGGTAGGCCATCTCACAGACCCCACCATCTGAATGACCCCTAAAATAAAAGTCTGGAGTGTATGGTATAAATTGTCTTCAAATGACGCTTCCAAAGCGCATAAGACATAAGTCTATCTGTCAGCGCCTTTAAAAGTTATAGAATTGGCAGATAGGTCAGATTTAAATGGCCTACCCTGTACTTACCTATTTGAACGAGGTAATTAAAAGTCGGTTAGAGCAGCGACTAAAATAATTCACTCAGATAATTGAACCAGTTATAGGTATACAAAATAATTAAGTGTTCAGAAATATTTAACATTTTTTAAATAAACATAGCATACTTTGTAGGGCATTCATCGTGATATGATTTGTGTTAATAAACAACAAAGCAGAAGACGCCATTAATTTTGTAAATATTTAATTGAATTTGTATGCTATCTCCTTCCTCAATTTCAAAGCTGTTTGAACGTAACTTGACACATGGGAAACGGCCGGCACATATGGCGAAATTTTGAAACAAAATTCATTTGTCTGCTAATATTCAAAACAGATTGAAACAGATGAAATTCTGCGAAAGTGCAGCTGGTCAAACAACTGCATAATTTCGTACGATTTAATTTTAAAGATTATCAAATGATTTGAATGATGAAACCGAATATCGCCAGACATTTTTTCTGCTGGGCAATAGCATTTCTTTCTTTGTAACTTTTTTACTTGGTTTACATTCTGGGAAAGGCAAAAACTTAATACGGGAATGCTAGAATTATTGTTCAAATCTGTTTGGTTATTTTCAAGTAATTTTTAGGAAATTTTGATCAATTTAATTAATGACTAATAATTTTGAACTTGAAATTTAACATAAATTTTATGTTGACTTTTCCAAACACCAATAAATATGCTATATATTAAATGGAGATCAAGCATCTCTGTCCTTTCTTTAGCTTTCTGATAAGCAAATAAAATTGGCTAACTTGGGCGCGTTCAGCACAGACACTTGATCACTGATCAGCTTAATAAAACTACTCTTATTATTTAGCATACTTTTCGGGGGTCTTGCTAAATTGACATTTGGAAAAGCTCCATGTAAATATCATAATAATCACCAGAGGAAAAGTAGGCTACATAAATTGCCGAGAAATATATCATTGATCAGGGAGCAAGTTATTCTGCTGAATATGAGATAAGTCTAATGTTTTTTTTTTTTGCATCCTCTGAAAGCAGTTGTTTGCGCTCTAATTTAGGGGTATATATTCTCAACGCTGACTATGCAATTTTTTTTTCCTGATTAGATGAAAATAAATAGAAACCATTAGTAGATAAGAGATTAGTTGGTAATTCAAAGTTTTGAGTGCTGCAATAATGGGTGAGTTTTTGCTATTATCTCGCTGGACAATGGTTTGTCTTCAATGGCTGAGGTGTTGTCTTATCTTTGTCAAGTCTTGGGGTAAACAAATCATATCAAATGAAACGTGCAACAATTCTATAATGATACAAAAATGAGTCAGGTTTGGGATTTTCCATAGTAACAAGTTTTTTAAGGAATTTGTCTGGTTGGAAAAAAAATACATTTGATATTAATTACCATCATGAGGTTTTCTGGTGATACAATTACAATATGTCCGACAACCGGCAGTTATTTGTTTCGATCTACTTCTTTCATGAACAATTTCTTTGTGATTTAGATTTCAGCATATTTTGTAGCTACAAGAACCGATGTGTCTTATGTGAATGGCAATGCGTGACGGCAGCTTAAGCGATTATATTAGACTATTTGAATTTATACACGCACAAATTCTTATGCAATATTATTGGGTCATACTTACTAAAGCCCAAGAAGGCCACTATCAAACGATATGCCAACTGACAATCTTCCAAATACACTCAGCATTGATGTTTATTGTAGCCATAAACATAATTCGGGAAATTCCTTCTTAAGCGTACGACGCGTCGTGAGTGTAGCATAACGATTTTGCACTATCAGTTCACCACACAGAAATTTATAATAAGTGAACTCTCTTTCACTCTCTCTCTCTCTCTTCGAACTGTCTCTTCGAGTACCTTCGTTATCAAAATGAGGTCTTATAGCTCTTATATTGTTCTTGAACTAGATCTTGTATATATAATTGATTTCTCATCTTCTAGATAGGCGCAATGTGTCAGATAAACGTAATATTTACTCTGTTATTTGTAAGTTTAATGCTAGTGCTCGGACGAAAAATCTGCCCTAAGAAGTATATAAAGCTAGGTATTCAGTTACTCACGAAATTCCACTTAAAATAAATAATTTCGCTGGCAGCTGTTTTAATAGTTTGTACAGACTTTAGTAGCAAAAAAGTCATATTGATATGTCGGATTATTGATTTGCAATTATTTCAATAGTGTGAAATTGATCTAAGTTATATTTTTTGTGACAAATAACTATGCTGAAATTTTGCACTCTTTTAGCAAGAAAGTCAATATGAAGCTTCAGGTGGAATTATAAGTGAAGTGTGTGCAACTTATACCGGATTTATTCAATTTAAATTTTGGTACTCTATTAATTTGGACCAGAAGTTTGCAACGCATAATTTTCGACCCCATAAAGCATTTACATTTTGGAGATAGTCGCGGGAAGGGATTTTTTTTTTATAAACTGAACAATTTTTTTATTTTATTGTTACCTAGAGGCAACAGGGTATAAGAACTGGCCGAATTAAGAAAAATTTCGAGAAAATTGGAATATGTCGGGATACAAGAGATAGTCGGGGTCGGGACGGGATCGATTTTTCTTTTGCGAGAATTCAATTTTATCGAATTTTAAAAATTTTCTTGGAGGACGGAATTTTTATGGGACCTGAAAAATACCGCGGTATCAGGAAGGTTCGGTATAGACTAGGTATATTCGGGACCAGAACAGGATCGAGTTTTCTTTTTACTTTAATTTATAATCAGGTTGGACCGTCTGTACATCTGTCTGTTTATTTCTTCGCAAACTAGTCTGCAAGCTTCTTCTTATATGTCGGAACCGCCCAGATCGGATGACTATATAATATAGCTGTCATAGAATGTGTCTTAGTGAGAAAAATATGTTTGCTTTTTTGTAAGAGTTCTTAAACTTGGCAGTTATAAATATTATATGCTTTTAAACAGATCTGCACAATTTTATCCAAATGTTATGACGATATCCCATAGGAATTATTAAAAAAAACTTTTTTATTTTCGATGATAGCGTTATAATTCTCTGCAATAGTGAATATGATACGCTTTCAAACTGATCTATAAAGATTTCTCAAAAACTTTATTAACAAATAAATAATGTAAATAATTTCTAATATTTTTAAATCCAATTTACAAATCTAGGTCCGTTTTCTAATCCTCGTTTTTTAAATCTAGGTGGATAATTATATAATCCATGTTGCCTACTTTTGGGTCGCATTTTAGAAGTACGCAGGTCGTTGTAGACACAAGCGTAGATATTTACAAAGCGGCGTAAAAGTTGGCAACATATATTTTATTAACATCCACCTAGATTTTATAAACATGAAAATGAGAAAACGACCCTAGATTTCAATGAAATAGTTCCTAAACTCTGCAGTTATACAAATAACTTAATAAGCTGTGACAAATTTTGACAAAATCAAATTAATATATATATTATATATATTTATCGTACACAGAGAAATAAAGCTCAAGATCAATTTAATCTTTGCTGGTTAAAATGATCTTTTAAAAATATCAATTTTTCTCATACAAAATATAAATAGTCTCTTAGATGATTGCCCATAAGTGTGTGCGTTGGCTCATTGCGTTGAGACGGCATTCCATTCGGGCAAGGTCCCGAGTTCGGTCCCCAGACAAGAAAATGTATTTTTTTTTATATAGAAAAAGATCGTATTGATATTTTTAACATATCAAGTTAATCTTCGTCATATCGGAGTGAAATTGATATGAAAAAATGTGAAAATGACTGCCATTTTATATAAATTTTTTTCTGTGTAGCTGCTTTACAACCGATTGGTCGGAAAATGCATAGAAGAAAATATAAATTTTTGGATTTCAATGTTAGCATTTTTAAAGGTAGGAATTATGAATATTATATGATTTCAAACAGTTAAACTAAATTAGTTTCAAATCGTGCAACTATATCTTATAGCTGAAATATGACAAACTGTTCGAAAAATGGCTATTTCTCATGTTCATGTTTTTCAAACTCATGTGTTTTTGAGAAAATTTATGTTGCCTACTTTTAGACCGCCTGTAAATATTTATGCTACATTGGCCCGGATATGATTTTAAAACATGCCTAAAAGTAGGTAACGTACCATTTTTTTAAATCAAAAAGCTCCTAGTTTTCTAAATCATGAAGATGAGAAAACGCCCCTCTCTGTTTCGTTCTTATAATACGCAATTGTCAATTATATATGTTTTCAAATAGCTTTGCACAATTAGCTCAAAATCGGTTGACTATATTTTATAACTGATGATATCGTATTTGTATTTGATGATATCGTTCTCTAGTTTAGAAATAAACCGTCAGATTTTTAAGAATTCTTAATTTAGATTTATTATATTCCAAACTTACTAGGAAGAAAATATAGATTATCCCATGTGGTCCACAAAAACGACCCAAATCATATGGGAATTAAATCTTTTTTGGGTCGAAAGCGATTTGTAGAACAAATGGGTATATCTTTATTCTAAATTCTTCATAGAATGATCGAGCTGGGCTTTGGTGCGAGCTTTTGCAAGTTTAAAGCTTTTGCCTTTTTGTTATTTATATTTTTTATAAATTAAAGTAAAAATTTCATTATAAGATCTAGCTTAAGAACCATATAAGAACATATAAGAGTACTATGTGAGCTAACTCCAAGCAATATACACTCAAAAAAAAAAAAAACAATTATTCACTTTTGTTGACATAAATCACAAATATAAAAAAAAATATAAAAAAATGTTTAAATGCAGTTTGTCGGTTTAAACACGTTCTGTTCGTTTCAAAAGGTAATTACATCAAAATAATTAGTTAGTAGAGCATGCCAAAGTCGTTAAAAAAAAATTCAAAAAAAATAAAACTGTCACTCAAAGCTTTGGTTTTTAGCTATTGTTGTTGTCTGTCATTATTACAAACAAAACAAAGTGATAACAGCGTCGCATTTCCTTGTGTACCAAAAAATACTTTTCTATATTTTGTTGGGCCAATTCTCCATTGATTTGTGGATGCGTTTTTCTTGTTTTTCTAAGATTTCTTTTTAAGTGAACACAACACACATGTTATTTTTATTGACCGGCACGTTTTCGATTTAGCTTTTTTTTGTTTTTTTGTTTTTGTTGATGCTCTCCGCACATACGTAATCATTAGAATTCATTGATTTAATTTGAAACTCTTTCGCTTCCGTTTGGACACTTTGTGTTACCATGTTGAATTTAAGTAACACTTTATAAACAAACAAAAAAAATAAAAAAAAATAAAAAAAAATAGAAAACAAAATAATAGTAAACACAACAAGCACCGTTGGCTCTTGGGATGTTCTCACCTCTGTTGCGCTCATTGCGTGGCGCTTTAGTTCAATGCGCACTCGCTCTCTGGGCAACCTCAAGCCTAATGTTGCTTGAGACCGCTGTGCTAGGGGTTAAAAACGTCTCGGAATAGCTTTTATGCTCACGCTTTGATACACTCACTCTCAGGCAAGAAGAGCTTTTCGTTTTGACCGTTACAAATTCAAAATTGTGTTAATCATTTTTTTATATGCGCAAAGTGTATTAGCTTAACCGTCTGCACTTTTTTTTAAATTTTGTTATCACTTGAAAAAAAATATGTGGCTTATCTCACGTTTTATAATTGTGTTCTTATCATTCTTATTTTGGTCTAATTTGAAAAAGATTTCCTTAATTGCACCGTCATATTTTGCACTTAAGTATTTTATTTCCAGAGTCTGATATATTGCACCTAACAACTGCAAACTGAAATTCCTTTTTCAATCCACTTGCTTGAATCGTTCTCCACTGACTGCGACAACTAAGGCGCGTTTGTTTCATTCTTATACTCGAACAACGTCTTATCAGCCAGGGCTGATGTCGCGCTCTGAAATGGGTTGCATTCATTTGTTTTTGTTTATCGTTCACTTGTAGTAGAATGCCATCATTTTGTTATAAAAAAATGTTTATATATTACATATTATTAAATGAAAAATTTTAAACCGTTTAAACATTTCTTATCTTTTCAGATTTGTCCCCTTTCGTTGTGCCCAGGCTGCTGCAGTTTTTTGTTTAAACAACTGTTGATATCTAATTATATACTTGTTATGTATAAATCTTTCCATACAACATATATTTTTTTATCATTCAATAAAAAATGGCAGAGACCTCGTTTAAAAACAATTAAGAAACTTGATTAAGCTCGACTGTAACATATCCCGCATCTGTCAATAATGACATACGATTGACCTAAACCCAGGGAATAATTTCGTATAATATTTTTTGAGGACCGAATACCGTTAAACCGGAACCAAACCGGTTCGGTTTCTCTATACCCATAAAAATAGGTAAAAAATGGTATCCTAAAGTTGTGCAAATGTATGACAGAAGGAAACATTTCCGACCCTATAAAGTATATACACAACCTGGGAAAATCCATCAGAGCCAAAATTTTAAAGTTTGAACCTTGTGTCTTTCTATATATTAACTTAGTCCTAATATCTACCTATATATTCTGAAATGCACGATAAAATCGATTGCAAATCAAGAAAATTTTAAAAGTAAAATGCTTTTCGGTCATTCAACAGCCAGCGGGGGCCCAGCGTCGCGTCCGCGACGTGTGAATGGCATACTCTGTATGCGTATAAAAACACACAAAATCAAGGGTACAGAGTATTTCATATGTTTATTATTTATCTTATTCATTTTAGATTATTACAAATATATATTTCAACTGGTAAGTCGAGATTTACACGATGAAGCAAACTTTATGGTGTTTTCTAAATAGCTCTTGCTTGTAGGAAAGAGGTGTAGAGGGGAAAGCTACCCCACCTCACCTCTTTCCCACAAACAAAAGCTTTTTGAGAAACTTCATGAAGTTTCCTTCATCGTGTAAATGCGGTCTTAGATACCATAAGATACATGGTCACTTCCATTCTGACGCGACGTAAAGGTCTACAAAAATGGTTTAAAAAACAATAAAAAGTTATCAAATTTTTTTTTTTTTTTTTTATATATTTTCTTGGTAATTTAGAAAAATACCTGACAAAATCCGACCCTAGAGATTGACAGATATAGGCACAAATATGCACTCGCGTGATGTTACCAAAAACAGAAGTGGGATTTGACTTGTATAACGAAATGAAAATACTTTCCGAATGGGAAAAATCTTTTTGTATAAACCCTTTTTTTTAGTAGATAAGAGATATACTCTGGAGATCCTACACATAATTAACATACCAACAAACATCAGGCTCAATTTGAAAACCGACTCAGAAAACTGCGCTCACATATTTAGGCACTTACTTGATCAAGACAAACATTAGACCAACTTAGTTTTATATCAGACTCCGCAGCGATCACTTGTACTTGTAACGCATAAATGTATGTATAGAGTAAAAAAATTGTTTGTTAAGCGCATGTAAAAAACTATTTAGCGTAGAACTTAGCTAAGACAACAACCAATTCGCATATAAATTAGCGAACAACAACCAAATTCACATAGCCGTTAGGAAGACAAAATTACAACAACAACAATTACAACAAAAATTAGCGAGGACAACAACCAATTCGCATAGAATTTAGCTAAGACAACAACCAATTCATACAACAACACAAAATACAACATTACAATAGCAAGACAACAACCAAATTCACATAGCCGTTAGCGAAGACAAAATTACAACAACAACAACTAAATAATTAGGAAGACAACAACCAATTCACTAGAACAATTAGCAAGAACAACAACCAATTCGCATAGGAATTAGCGAAGACATCAACCAAATTCACAACAGCGAAGACAAAATTACAACAACAACAACTACAACAACAAAATACAACACATTCCACACAACAATTACAACAACAAAAATTACAATTTAGCTAAGACAACAACCAATTAGCGAAGACAACAACCAATTCACTAGAATAAGATTAGCGAAGACAACAACCAAATTCACAGCAACAAAATTACAACAACAACAACAAAATACAAAATAAAAACAACAATAGACAACAACCAATTAGCGAAAGACAACAACCAATTCACCTCAACAACAATTACAACAACAACAAATTACAATTAGCGAATACAACAACCAATTCGCCTAGAACTTAGCGAAGACAACAACCAAATTCACATAGCCGTTAGCGAAGACAAAATTACAAAAACGACCAGTACAACAACAACAAAAATTACAACAACAATCAAAACACAACAAAAAACAACATAACAACAACAAAAAACAAAACAATTACAAAAAAAAAAAAAAACAACAACAAAAATTACAACAAAAACTACAACAACAACAATTACAACAACAAAATTTAAACAAATAAAAACTACAACAATAAAATATTACAGCAACAATAATAACAATAATTTTTTTTTTTTTTTATCATTTCCAGCGATGCCAATCGATTCGAATTGTCTCCAGGATATAAGCAATCCTAGTCTTAATGTCCTGCGGCAGGATATAAGCTAGTTTGAGCAACACAGATCAAATAGTGCGGACAACAACCATAGTCGGGACCCCAACCATTGTAACAGTTCATTAAGTTAGTTTATACTAAAAGCAGCATTTTATTTACACAAAAATATACACAATACATTATTTGTTAATATTAAAACAGATTTCCGATTCTTATGTAACTTATTTCAATAAAATTTGTATTATTTAAACATAAATTTTGTTTTGCATTTTGTTTTTGGGTAATTTACAGGCGATTCGTTTTAATAGAATTAACTACAGGACACTCGCAACTCCGTATCCTTGATGTGCCTGCCATATCCCCTGCCAACAGTAGAGAGAACTGCTCAAGAAGATCGCGATAAAGCCAGGTCCTGTCTTCCTAAAGAAAGAGAATGAATTAAAATTTTTGGAAGTGTTGTCCCTAAAATTGTCTTAAAATTAGAAAATTCGCCCTATCTCGGCCATTTGAAGGACTATGAGGATGTGCTTTAACCAGCAGATAGTTCATGGGAATAAACATGCGATGGCATAACTATATCCTGGATTACCCTAAAAAACTTGAGATATACCAAAAAAAGAGGCCAAATTTAATTTTGATAGAAAAATGGCATAATTACCTATAGTAATTGTTGTGCAGCGTGGAAAAATGCAATCAATTTATTTAGCAGCATACTTTTAGGATTTATCTGAAACTAAAATGTGTTCAGTTGAGATAAAGCATGCCCTCGGGCTAAACTAAGAAATAAATGTCCATATTTAATTTATTTTACGCTGCCTTCCCCTGGCACAACATTTCTATTTTCTTTGTAACAAGCAAAGACTTGGCAATGCCCTACGGTTTTATTGCTAATTGTTTGTAATAACATAAAGCAAATTAAGGTACTGTGAATACATGGATACATGTGCAGGCGGGCAACAAGAAGGAGATTGTATTCAGTGCAAAGAAACGTATAACAAATCGATGCGTTTTTTTACATAAATATATTTATGTAGTTTATTGAAAATAAATAAATATAAATAAATAAATCCATATAAATTTTATTCGATTTTCGTAGTGAAAGGTAAATTTTAAATATTGGGTCATGTTTCGAATTTCGAGTCGATTTTCCTGTTAAGGCTTTTAACCAAAAAATACAAAATAATTATTTTATTTAAATTTTAATATATAAATTGGAAATAATTATTATTTTTGATTATTATAATAAAAGTTTCGACATAATTCTATTTATTTTATAATAAAAATTCGCTATCTTATGTCAATTTATTTTAAAAATGAAAATAAAATAATTAAATCTTTAGAACCAAGCGGTGCAACATACAGTTTATATATATCTATCTCTAGCTCTAGATCTATCATTCAATAAATGTCCTTAAAGGATCAATATTAAGGATCACAAAATTTCAAAACGGTAACAACAAAATAGTGGGGGGGATCGAAAGCAGCCGGTTTCATCGCAAACATCGAATCAAAGTCGACATTACGTCACAAAGCACCTGATCAATTTAAATCATGTGAGGTGTGCTCGGAAGGGGCATTCGGATGACGACAATGCGTTAAAATTAGTCGTGCCAAAATGCGGATATTCTTCTAAGCCAATTGAACAATAAGAAAATTCACAAAAGTTTTGGTTTCAACCGGTTTTTGCCCAAATTTGGTCTCCAAATCCCAAAAATTTTTGGGATGGCTGATGATTTTGGAAAGACAAAAATATAATATGTCCTCGGCTGTATCAATTGGCTAAAGTGCTGCATTGCGTGCCAAAAACCCCTTTCGTAAGGTAATTTTCTGCCATTTAATTCGTTCTGTCGGCGTATCATCAATCAATTAAATAATGTAAGCACCATTGTAAATTCTATCTTGCTATTTATCGTTACCTTTACAATCGATGTCTTATTTTTCATTACCGTTTTAAATTTGAACATCTTAAAAAGAATAAATCGAAATAATTTTAGCGATCCTTAAAGGACAATTGATATTTAGTAAATGTTAGTGAAACGTAGATCTTATATATATTTAAACTTTTGTGAGGCTTTTTTGAATTTTAAAAATCTTAGTCAATTGAAAAATAACTCTTATATTCAATTTTTAAAAAATACTAAAAATAAAATTATGTCGAAATTTTTATTATAAAAATCAAAAATAATAATTTTCAATTTATTTAAAATTGGAATTTAATAATTATTGTTGTAATAGAGTATTTACCAATTTATTGAAAAAAATCAATAAACAATTCTTATTTTGTAATTTTAAAAATTAAGGATTATATTTTCGATCCCTGTTCAAAAGCATTCTGATTTTAAAGCTCTGCAAGTGTTTCTATATAAGAAGCATATATAAAGCCCTTAAGTTGCTTTTCACAGATTATGCGGTTAAAGAGCAGTTCTTATTTTTTTAATCTGTAGAAAGAAAGAAAATGTATAGCTTGTATGGCTTCTTCCGATTAATCCCAAACGATCATAAATAAATTTCTAGTTGTTTAATAAATCTCAACAGTTTACACTGCGCCTCTCTCTCTTTCTCTCAATCACCCATTCTCTTTGTCTATTACGAATACTCGGAGCAAAACAAAAACTTGCAATATAAATGCCCTCTTCGATATGCAGATTTCCCATTTGCCTATGTTGGTTTCCGTTTGCTGCTTGGCTGCCTTTAGGGCCTGGCTTGGAGGGCTTCCCTGGAGCACTGGCAATGGTAATTGGAGACCTCAAAGCTTAAGTCTGTTTCCCAGTCGGTAAACTGCAAAAAGATCAAAAATGCTCTGCCTCGGGGGCCACCCTAAACTTTATTTGCATAGTACTCTTGTATAGTAGTGTGTGGCTTTCAGCCTCTCGGCTGCTTGTCAACATTTCAGTTGGTTTAGTTGCCCTCAGACTGTCACACACCTCAGTCTACACAGTCACACAATGTCGGATTCAGATAGTAAACTAATTGATATAGAAGAACAGCATGAGCTACAATTGGTTAGAACCAACACAGAAGTTCCTAGTCTGGATAGCACACCAAAATTATCGAAACGCAATAGTTCGGAGCGAAGTCTTCCCTTGAGAAGTTACAGTAAATGGTCACCCACCGAACAGGGTGCCACTCTGGTATGGCGTGACCTTTGTGTCTATACAAATGTGGGCGGTTCGGGGCGTGGCATGAAGCGTATTATTAACAACTCAACGGGAGCCATACAACCGGGCACCTTGATGGCCCTCATGGGTGCTAGGTAAGTGCAAGAATGCTCAAAAGGTAATCGATATATACTTATATGAGCAGTCAAGTGGAAATGTGATCCCTGAAGTAGGTTAACCTGATCATAAACATCTGGTTTTTGGTCTAGACTTTAGAGTTGATTATCTAAATCTCATTCACAGCGGTTCGGGCAAAACAACGCTTATGTCCACACTGGCCTATAGGCAGCCAGGTGAGTGGAAAATAGATAAGATATGGAGAGATGTCACCTCAAACTAAACCTTACACTTTTCCAGCTGGCACTGTAGTTCAGGGTGATATACTGATAAACGGTCGTCGGATTGGACCATTCATGCATCGCATCAGCGGTTATGTATACCAAGATGATCTCTTCATTGGTGCCCTAACTGTAATGGAGCATTTGAATTTTATGGTGAGTTGGTGAGAGTTTGTTGGGTCTGTAGTGAAAGGTAAAAGCATGCAATTAGGATAGATAAGGTCGAGGAATTTTCTCTTTCATTTTCCCGTTATTTTCCTAAGCTTTTATGATCACGAATCGATGTCGTTGGGATGATACTAGCTTAAGTTGAAATTGATTTATTTAATTCGAAAACTTTTTTTTTACTTTTGCTGACCAGAAGCGCTGCGCTTATTTGAGATGGAAAATAAAAAAAATAAAATTTATTTAATACATTTGTATTCTATGTGTCATAAGTGATCAAACGATTTCTAAGGATAAATAATAAAAAAAAAATTAAAAATTTATAAATAAAATAATATTATAAAATATATAAAAAATTAGGTAAATAAAATTCTGTTACTTCTCAAACAATTCAGACTTTTGTCACTTGTTTGATAAAAAATTTAACCAAAAAACATATTCCACTTCCAACAATTTATGGTGTTTTACTCATTCTGCTAGGCTAAGTTCACATTGTTCGACGCATGGGACATGATAATCTAGTAGATCCTTATGTTGCCTTGTTTTCATTTCTTCGACAAGCTTGTCATTTGACATTTGAATGCCTGATGGGGCGAACAATTAAGGCAAGAGGCGGCATATTGGACAATCACAATGATCTAGGCAGCTCTTTCCGTTATTTCTCTAAAGCAGCGTCTATTTTGCCACTCCGTCACACAGGCAATTGCGTCGATTCGAAAGAATAACAAAAAAAAAATGCATGTAATTTCGACGCCAATCGCACTAGCAGACGGCAATATAAACAAAATACACGTTTTGTGCGCACCGAGACTGAGCAGACAGACAGTTGTTCGACTCTAGCCTTGCTAATAAATCTTGTTTTCTGTTCTTTAGTTCTGTTCGTTGGATCAATTAACTTAAATAAATAAGAAAAATATTCATAACTTCGAAACTAACGAAATTAAAAAAAAAAAAAAAAAATAAGGAAAAGAATGATACCTTTACTTTGCCAATTAATTTGTGTGTTTAAATTTTTCGCGATTTGGTTGACAACAAAAAATGGCATAATTTGTAAAGTATTCGTAACTAAGAAGTTTGGAATCGTATGCAATTTTACAGATTTTTTCCAAATTTTTGTTAACAATGGTTTTCTATATCAAGCAATTAAAAAAATAATTAAATTTTTGTAAGTAATCGATTTTCAAAAAAATTGTTTGACCGTGGACATGTTTCGGGAAAACCCTGAAAAACACGTTCCCCTACTTTCAACAAAGATTGTAAAATAAATTATTTCAACCAAAAAAATCCACGGTAAATTGTTCATGGAATCACCCATATATTTAAGACAGGGCTGCAAAACCGGTCCGGAACCGAACCGCTAAAAGCTGATCTCAAACCAGATCACTTTTCAAAAAAAAAAAAAAAAAAACGTTTCGGTTCACAATAATAAGTAATTTTCCAAACGAAAGACATTTTTAATGAGATTATTCTAAATTTAACTTTCAAGAGTCACTACGTCTGATTGTAAAGAAAGAAAGTTTATAAGTGCAATAGGAAGCAATGAACAACTATAAAATCTTTCAATAATGTTATCAAATCCTTTGAAAATTGTCCTAGAGAGCATTCATTTTAAATTTTCGCAAAAGATCTAAAACGAAAAGACCAAAATAATCTTCGCGAACTATCTTCGCCAGTATAGATAAATATCAGGATATATGGTGACTACACAGACAAAAAATATTCCAATATATTTGGTTTAGAATTAATATCAATTGATGTCAAGTACCAGAGTATTAACTTGAATACGAATTGACACTGCCATTTCTTGGTGTATTTGATTTTATTGAAATAGGCCTTTTATCAACACACGGATTGATTTTTAGTTTGTTATTAAAGTAAAGAGAGTGCCAAGGAATAAAATTTCAAATAGGGATACTTTTTATTTTTGCGCTATGCCATTACTTATTTACTTTAATCTTTATGCAAGACAATTTGATTTTCTGGTAGGATTCGTACTTGAAATGAGACTTTTGGATTGATACGAGAATTTAGGGGCTGTTTTAATACTTTGGACTTATCCTTACCCACGTACAAGATACAATCAAGTTCGACTTTTGGAAATTATCTGTGAAATTTAAATTTTTCTAACTAACGACCAATATTGGCTAAATGATAAGTTTATATTAATATAATTTCCTTTAAGTGTTTTATGTAGTGTTTTTTACAAAAATTCTGGAGAGAAACCACAACAAGTTTTTTTCAATTTGGTTTTTGTTTTTGTGTTATTAATTAATTAAATAGTAAAATAAAAAAAAAATGTTGGAATTCGAGGGCTGTTCAAAAAGTTATCGGCCTGCCACTTAAGGCATAAAAAAAAAAAAGATGTAGAGGTGGTGGCCATGATTCCGGGACTCCAGGTTATCGGATTTGAAAACGGTAAATGAGGTTATAGTTCAGATTGATGTAATTGTAGCCCGTACCTCAACATAAAAAAAAAAATATTTGTTCTAAACCCATTTACAAACATTTAAAAAAAAAAAATTTGATTTTCGGCGTTTTTTTTTTGTTGTTCAGTGTAAAAAAAATAGTAAAAAATTGTTTATTTTCATCTTGAGGTACGGGCCAGAATTACATCAATTCTGCGTCGATTGCAACATGGCTGATCAAAAAATCGGTTTTAGTAGAACTGGCCCAATCCTTGGCTACCGGGTCAAAAAACGTGGTTTAGAGAAAAACGCGGTGAAAAAGTTTTCAGCAACGTTGAAAATACTCACATTGGCAAGAACATTGCTCCACTAAAACGGATATATCTTGCTAAAACTATTTCGGAATAATTGAAAATGGTTTAAAGGGGATGAAAGGGGAATATTCAAGCTGTAATAATAAGGCAAAAAAAAAATCGAAAAAAATATTTTCAAAGGTAGAAGACCCCTTAAACCAATTGAAACTTATAAATAAATCGTAAAAAATAAGCTGTACTTAATTGTTCAAGTGAGCCGAGGTCCACAAAGAAAACAGGCGTTCAGAGGATCCAGACTTGATTTATAATTAATTTATCCGATTTTTCTGATGGAGAGCTTGATATCGAAAATTAGTTAGGAGTTAATCAAAATTTTTATTGCGATGCAAAAATGGGAAAACAAACTTTATCAGCGTGAAGATATTTCGAGTCTATACTGAACAAATTGAAGCTTCGGCACTTATATTCTCAAGATGTCTAGGTGTTCAGACAGATAGACGGACTGATGGATAAGGCTTGATCAACTTGGCTATTGATGCAGATCAAAAATATTGTAGTTTATGGAATGGAGGTGCTTCCTTCTGCCAGTGATATACGTTTTGCACGCCCTTACTATCAGGGTTCGTAAAATGCATGATTAATAACATCTATGAAAATAACACATATGAAAAAGGTGTGAGTGTGGTTAACACTCACGAGGCTTTGATGTGGAACATGTTTATTGAAATAGTTTATATACCATGGGAAACGCCACGGCTAGCTTGGAGAAACAGAGTTGAAGCAGTGTCCCAGATCCCCGACCTCGATACCAGACGCCCGATCCCTGAGCCCCCCATACGAAATCCCAGATACCAGATCTCTGGTCCCAGATCCCTAATCCCAGATCCCACTTTTCTGATCCCTAATCCCAGATCCCTGATCCCAGATCCCGTGAGCCCAGATCCCCCCCCCCTGATCCCAGTCCCTGATCCCCCATCCCGAGTCCCTAATCCCTCATCCTATTCCCTTGATCCCAGATCCCCCATCCCAAATCCCAGTTGCCTCAGCCCTGGTCCCAGATCCCTGATCCCAAATCCCTGATCCCAGACCCCTGATCCCCATCCCAGTCCCTAATCCTTGATCCCAGATCCTGATCCCCCATCGCAAATCCCAGTTGCTCCTCCCTGATCCCAGATCTGATCCCTCGTCCCAGATCCCTGATTCCTCGTCCCACATCCCTGTCCCAATCCCTGATCCCACATCTCTGATCCCTAATCCCAGACCCCTGATCCCAGACCACACTGTCCCAGACCCCCGATCCCAGTCCGTGAGCCCAGATCCTGATTCCCGATCCGTGAGCCCAGATCCCAAATCCCTGATCCCACATCTCTGATCCCTAATCCCAGACCCCCGATCCCAGATCCGGGGCCCAGATCACCATCCCCTGATCCCAGACCCGAACCCCCTTCCAAATCCCTAATCCCAGATCCCTGATCCCAGATCCGGCAGACGAGCCCAGATCCCTGATCCCAGACCCCTGATCCCCATTCCAATCCCTAATCCCAGATCCCTCATCCCAAATTCCTGATCCCAGATCTCAGATCCCTGATCCCAGATTCCTCTGCTGTGCTAAACTACTACTATACCAAATTTAATTGAAATGGCACAATTGGCAGGCGATTGCTTGCGCCTTCAACATTGCTTCTACAGATTGGTAAAGTGGCCATGGTCAAGTGTCCATTGACAAAGGGGTCAAGCAGCCATGGGCAAGTAGCCACGGTTGGCCAGGCCATAAGCGGTGTATACCAGTGAACAATATGCAATATGCAATATGCGTTATGCGTTATGCGTTATGCGTTATGCGTTACGCGTTATGCGTTATTTCCAAATTGAATTTTACCCCTACTATAAAAATGATTTTATTTAAAATCATCGTACCGAAATTAAAGATGTTTCCCCATCAAAAATTTGATTTTCAGACACGTAAATAAAATTTTTTCCGTGAGGACAGAACTGTTTTTTTCACGTAACTTACACGAGCATTTTTTGCAAACTCTTGTTATTTCCATGCTTGTGAATAAATTGAACTGACTTCTGTAAAAGAAAACTCGAAAAAATTTTTACAGGCATGTAAAATCTTTTAAAATTTTTTATTTTGTTTTTTGGGGTGAGGGAAAAATACCGCAGATCGAGGAGCAATTTGTACGTCTGCTATAGGTGGTTTTTTTGCTTGATTTTTCGTAGAGCGGACGGCAAGTCCGTTCAGCTTAAAATTTTAATTTTTTCTTTAGCGAATGACTTCTACGAAAATAATCGTTATATAGTACCAGTTTGTACACGGTATGTGTGCCTTGTTTTAAAGTTATGAACAAACATAACTTATATGACTTATTCTGGATAGCGTTATCTAACACATAAACTTACAAATTACTAAGTCAACTTTTAGTTTATGCAAAACAAAGCTGTTATCTATGTAAATGGTGAGCAGTCGGCCCTAAATCTAGCTAGTTTGAGTGTTATAAAAGTTGTTAAAACAGACACAATATAAACCAAGCATGATGCTTGATAGCCAAAAGTCAAAGTAGGTAGATTGACACACAAGTTTCCTTGATAATCCACTCTGAAAAAATTTTTCAAGTCAATGTAAATAAAAGACAGAGTGACCGTACAAAAAAAAGTACTGAAGTTTCTAAACTTTTTAATAGAAATATAAAAGGTCACCGTCCTCACTAAACTTTACTTACTTTTAATTTTTCTCCCACAGGCCCATCTTCGTCTGGATCGTCGTGTTTCGCGCGAGGAACGTCGTTTGATTATTAACGAGCTGCTTGAACGTACTGGTTTACTTTCTGCTGCCCATACCCGTATAGGCAGTGGCGATGATAAGAAAGTCTTATCCGGTGGCGAGCGTAAACGTTTGGCTTTTGCCGTGGAATTGCTTAACAATCCTGTGATCCTTTTCTGCGATGAACCCACCACGGGTTTGGACTCCTACAGTGCCCAACAATTGGTGGCCACTTTGTATGAGTTGGCCCAAAAGGGCACCACCATTTTGTGCACCATTCACCAGCCGAGCTCTCAGCTGTTTGACAATTTCAATAATGTCATGCTCTTGGCCGATGGCCGTGTGGCCTTTACCGGTTCACCTCAGCATGCCTTGACCTTCTTTGCCAATCATGGTTATTACTGCCCCGAGGCTTACAATCCGGCTGACTTTTTGATAGGCGTTTTGGCCACTGATCCGGGCTATGAGCAGGCTTCGCAGCGTTCCGCCCAACATTTGTGCGATCAATTTGCTGTCAGTTCGGCGGCTAAGCAGCGGGATATGCTGGTCAATCTGGAGATACATATGGCACAGTCGGGCAATTTCCCCTTTGATACGGAAGTGGAGTCTTTTCGTGGTGTGGCCTGGTATAAGCGATTCCAAGTGGTTTGGCTGAGGGCCACCTTGACACTGCTGCGGGATCCCACTATACAATGGATGCGGTTTTTACAAAAAATGGCCATGGCTTTCATCATAGGAGCTTGCTTTGCGGGCACCACGGAACTGAACCAATTGGGTGTGCAGGCTGTGCAGGGCGCTTTGTTCATTATGATTTCAGAGAATACATATCATCCAATGTACTCGGTGCTGAATGTATTTCCGCAGGGATTCCCCCTGTTTATGAGGGAAACACGTTCCGGTTTATATTCAACGGCGCAATATTATGTGGCAAACATTTTGGCTATGGTGAGTAAGGGGAATAACTTTTAATTACTTTCTTATTCCTATAGTCCAACTGTATTAAAGGGTATAACTATTCCGAATAGCCAGAAGAGTTGATAGGCTTGCATGAGTAAAAGTTACTTTAAACATTGTCAATTCAAATTGTACAAATTGAATTTAAATTCAAATTAAAATCCTATTTAGTTTTTTCCAGGGACCGTAAATAACGATTTTTTTTTTTCATCAAAAAAATCATTCGCTCATAATCACTCTATGAGAGTGGAAAATATACCAATCAAATCCCAGATGGCTTATCTGTCCATTTGCACCATGATTTTCAAATTTCTGAATTTTTTTGATAACTCTCAAAAATAACGATTAATTTTTAACATTTTTTTTATAACTCAAGAAATAACGATTAATTTTTGAGCATCAAAATAAAAATCTAAGATAAGAGTTATTTATGGATTTTAAAAAAAAACTCAAGAAATACCGATTATTATTGGATTCAAAAAATAAAAATCTTAAATAAGAGTTATTTAATGATTTTTAAATAGAACACATGAAATAACTATTATTTTTGAGCATTAAAATAAAAATCTGAAATAAGAGTTATTCAATGATTTTTAAATTAAACTTAGAAAAACTGATTATTTTTGAGTAAAAAAAATATTAATCTAATATAAGAGTTATTTAATGATTTTTAAAAAAATCTAAAAAAATAACGATTATTTTTTGACCAAAAAAATAAAAATCTGAAATAAAAATATTATATGATTTTTTTTTTTTTCTCAAAATAAAAATCATTTTAAAATACGGTTTTTTTTTTTTAAATTTTTTTAAGATTATGTGGCCATGATTGCATATGGGTATAAACTGAAGGTACAGCAACCACTCAAGCCAATTTTAAAGAAAAAAATTGCTTGCATGATTTTTTTTTTAAATTATAAACGTTTAGAATTACAATTTCAACTAATCCGCCTTCCGCCTTATTAAATTCGCACTTATATTGTGTTTTAAAATTTATAGAGCGACTTTACATATTTTATTAATGCCAATGACGAATAATACAAATATATGCCAAAACCGTTATTTTCAAATGATTTTTATTTTGAGAAAAAAATAAACACTATAATAATTTTTATTTTAGATTTTTATTTTTTTGATCAAAAAATAATCGTAATTTTTTTTAGATTTTTTTAAAAATCATTAAATAACTCTTATATTAGATTTATATTTTTTACTCAAATAATAATCAGTTTTTTCTAAGTTTTATTAAATAATTCTTATTTCAGATTTTTATTTTAATGCTCAAAAAATAATAGTTATTTCATGTGTTATATTTAAAAATCCTTAAATAAAAAAAAAAAAATCCATAAATAACTATTATCTTTGATTTTTATTAAGATGCTCAAAAATTAATCGTTATTTCTTGAGATATAAGAAAATGTTAAAAATTAATAGTTATTTCATGAGCAATTGGAAAAAATCAAGAAATAATTATTATCAATTTATTTATTTGATATAAGTTATAATCGTTAGGGTCCCTGGTTTTTTCTGATAAAACATAATTTATTAGAACTCAATTTGATCTGTTATCCATATAATTAAGTAACTTGTAAATAAAGTGGGACGAATATAGGTTCTTAATATTGTTGTGGTGAGATAGTTACAATTTTGATGGTACAACCTGGGTAAGACCCTCTTAAAACGTCTCCGTATCCTAACTTTTGTTTCTCTGACTCTTTTAAAAGGGCGTCTGGCCAGGGTATTTGGGTGATATTCAAGGCTATTTATATAGTCTGATGCCTGCTCCAATATTAGGTACTCTCAATAAGCCGCAATCAGATGCTCTGGGCTGGACCCTGCATAAATGAAGTCCGCTTTTATTTACGGAAGAGTTATAACTGTAAACGGGTTTTTTGATTCTCAAAATTAATTAAATATCGGCTCTGGTACGTGATATGAATCATTTAATGTTGGGTAACAGTTCTCATTTCGTTATTATTCCCTGGTTGAAAGTATTTTGAATTCTTTTCCTCTTTACCAATTTAAAGTAAAATTAAAGACGAGTTTTATTTATTATGGTTTCCCTAAATGGCGTATTCAATATATGTTCAATGATATGAGATGGTCGTTGTTAAATGAATGGTAATGTGATTTAACGAACAAATATAATTGTAGCATACCAATTTTTGTAATTTTGCAATTTTTGTAATTTTTTGTAATTGTTGCATTAGCTCTAAAAAATGCTTACCTGTTTTAACAGTATTCTTCTTTCTAGCGTCATATAGGCGCTCAATGGCCTGAAAAAAACTCATGTTGCTACCAAAAAATAACGTAATAGCTTTTGTTCTGTGTGGTCAATCGGTTAATTTCTTTGTTTTGATTTCACTGAAAATTAAAAAAAAACAATGCTTGAAAATACTTTAGGCTACGGAATTGTATTCAGCTCTCAAAATAATTTATATAAATTTAAGAAGTGGTTATTAATTTAGCATCATTCGCATTAGCCACCCTATATTATTTCTGGGTGGGTTGTGAACGATTTGTGGAGCATAAATTTGCACAGGAACCCCAAAGAAAGGCTTTATCATGGATTCAAAATTTTCTTTTTAATCGATGACTTTTTTTTCTCAATTTTCTAATGCAGCAAAGTTAACCAAATATTAAACAAATAGTTTTCGCTGTTTTCGTTCATGCATTCGCTTTAGCTTACCTGTTTAAAATGTATAAATTCTTCTTCATGGAGGAATCCTGATTTAAGCACACTCTTTTAGTACCCCAAAGTCCCTTCTTTTTGTTTGCTTTAACTAATTGCAACACAATTTGCACCTCATTTTTTTGGTCACTTTGCAGCTGCCTGGCATGATAATTGAGCCGATATTGTTCGTCATCATTTGCTATTGGATTACGGGTTTGCGTGCCACCTTTTATGCCTTTGGTATAACCGCAATTTGTGTGGTGCTGGTAATGAATGTGGCCACAGCGTGCGGTTGTTTCTTCTCCACGGCCTTCAATTCGGTGCCATTGGCCATGGCCTATCTGGTGCCCCTGGATTATATATTCATGATAACATCGGGTATCTTTATCAAAATTAGGTGAGCAACTGACGCTTAAATTTGTGGCCTTTGAATGATTGGTACCTTTTTTTTTGCATGTTTTGCAGTTCCCTGCCCTTGGCCTTTTACTGGACACAATTTCTGTCCTGGATGCTGTATGCCAATGAGGCAATGACCATTGCCCAATGGTCGGGCGTGGAGAATATAAGTAAGTGGTTTAACTTTGGTCTCTGGAGAAATTCGAATAAATAAAAAAAAAAACACCTCTCGCTTTTAGCCTGCTTTGAGGAGAGCGAAGATTTGCCTTGCTTTCACACGGGCCAGGATGTCCTGGACAAGTACAGCTTCAATGAGGACAATCTCTATCGCAATTTGTGGGCCATTTTGGTCATTTATTTTGGCTTTCATTTGTTGGCCTATTATTGTTTGTGGCGACGTGCGCGTAAAGTTTAAATAAAATGCATTTGCTTATTTTTTTTTTGCGGGACTTTTGTTTATTAACATTTACAACATTTTGCAATAAACATTTAGTTTTTTGTTTGTGGAACTCAACACACATCAAAGCTACCTTAACACACACATTTGTAGGATATATTGTTGTTGTTGTTGCTGTAGAGAAAACTCAGTTAAATAAATAGAGTTAGAGGTCATAAAACTAAGTAACAAAAGTGTATAAAATAATTTCATCTTTCCTTTTTTTTTTTTGTTATAGAAATCACAGCGAGAATTGTTTTTTTTTTGTAATTGTAATTTTGTTCGATTTTTGGTTTTAGTGTTGATTTTTTCAGCAACATTGAGACATAAGTAGAACACACACATACACGCACACATATACAACAATTTAACATTGCAATTTTACATTAATTGAATTTTTAATTAACCTCTTTTTAAATTTATGCATAAATATAATTTTAAGCAGCATTAAAAAATAGTTTTCCGTTTCGTATTTTGTTGGCTGTTGTTTTTACTTGTTTTTTTTTTTTTCATGCGGACAGCCTTAAATTGACAGAGTTTTTAATTGTTGTTATTATTGTTTAGTAACAGAGATCTCTGGACAGCTTTTCGTTTTGTAGTACACTTAAATTTAAATATTTCGATTTTTGGGCTGTCCATAAACTTGGCATAAATTAAAGGTTTTTAAAGCGGGGAATGAAATGGTATCAATTTTTCAACTTAGGTAATATTTTTAGAGACACCAAAGCTCTTTAAACGATTTTAAAAGATATGCATATTCGACAATAGCTTAACTTTACTGACGAGAGATGAGGATGATATTTTATATTTCTAGAAAGAGTTATATCAAGGTGCGGCGATTAATTCAGCTGTTAACATCGGAGATTTGTGTTACTCCAAGTGGAAGTCCAGACTCGTTCGAAAAAATTGCTAACTCCTTCAACAACGGTTGCTTCAAATTCTTCTTAATAACATAAGCGCAATATTCAAACTAAACACAGCAAGGTAAGTGAAGCAGGATAGTTTATTAAACATTTACACAGGATTTAGACATAAATCCAAAATCTTT